>WNLI01062219.1:0-11125 GCA_025802215.1 Wirenia argentea
TAACTGCCAAAATGACAAAATAATGCTTTCTAACTTCGAAAAGATGCGGCATTTGTAGTGTTACTATTATGAATGATTGGGCTTAACGTGCAATTAACTTGTACTTGTTTTTGTATTGGTGAATAGTGTCGACGATTTCTTTCTACATGAAATGGTTAATAAAATGATATGCCAATTTTTAGATCAAGGTCAACCAGGCGTCACAGTTATGCAAAAAATTAATCTAAATATCTCATATGGGTCATGAAAAATTAACCCAATAGAAAAACTCGTCATTTTTTTGCATAAATGTGACCTCTGCAGGCTCTACTTGACCTTTGATCTTGACCTAACAATTGACATAATAATTTTATTTTAGCATTTCATGTAGAACATATTATGTGGAAGGTATAATGCCAATAGCTGTCATAGTAATTGAGTTATAACGCCAAATATGTGTATTGTGTAATTATTTGAAGCTATTTCCTTTTTTTGCACCGTGGTGTATGGATGGTCTGGATCCCCTTGCAGATGGTTCAGATGGATCGTGCTCCCTCTTTAGGGAGTTTTTGGGCATCCCATTTTGATGTTAGTAATCTGTGATCTTTGACCACTTGTGGTCCGAAATCGCTTACCGGGGCGTAAATTAGTTCTCCAGATAAACACCTCAACAACAAACATATCTACCACCACCATTTGCCAGATTATAAAGTTACGCGAGATAACTAGGTAAATTTCTGCAAAAAAATTAAACGTGATTTTTGCGACTGTATATTGTTCATAGCAAATGCATAAAATATAATTTATCTATTGTGCCGCATGCATGTTTCATTTTGACTTGTGTTTGTAAATAGATTATAGACTATAAAACAGGTAATTACATAATACATAATGTCACCGAGATTAACATGTATAACAATTGTATATGTACAAAATAAGGATATTCTAACAAGTAACACTATAATATTTACTTTAGCTCAGTGATTCTCATTTGATGTGGGGGAACCCAGTAGCAGCAGACCCTTCCCATATGTTTAGTTTTAGTATTTTAGTGAACCTTCACCTATCCGCAACCTCTATCCTTGCAAACCTTACTTAATGCCACCACATTTACAAGCCCAAAATTCCCTTTACTTTACTGATTACTGTCATTTTATTACCTCACTTTATCTGTCACCTCACGTACCGCCACAAATTTGGCTTGTCCCAGGGATGGCGGATAATCGAGGGTACACTGTATTGTAAAATAATTGATGTTTCGCGACCCGGCACTGGGTCCCGACAGACAGTTTAAGAACCACTGCATTAGCTAACAGCTAAATGAACCGTTTAAGATTGACACGTTGTAGGTCTAACATCTGTTCTAGAAGAGTAAGTTACACTACAGATAAATTACCATTACTTTACCGATAGTTTGAGGAGAATACACTACAGTATCACAATCTACATATTTCGCAAAACTTAACAATTTAACAACCATGTCTGCTAGAGTGCAGTACTCAGTACTGAATGAACTTTGTCCGAATGTCGAGTTGTCGACATAATATGGATATGGTAACTCGCATCACCACATTACATGTAAAATTGTAAATGTACAAAAGCTTTAACAATAACTTTACAATACATTTGTGATGAACGTTAAACAAGAAGAAAATACTACGGTAATTTCTCAGTTATTTCATTACCCACTTAATTCAACCGTGTCCCACATTTTCAGAAATTTCAGAAAATGTGAATTTCAACGTCGTACACACCCCTTTACATGACAACGTAAATATTTTACACAAAAAGTGAAAAAGCACCCAAATAGTAATATTAGTCAATTTTTTAAATTGTATTTTTCAAATAATACAGTAGTAATTTTAAATAATTCAACAATTTTGAGAATTTAGACCCGATGAAATAACTGAGAAATTACTATATGCAAATGTCAACAAAAATGGTACAGAAGTTATTTTTCACCATAAGGCAAATTGATGTGTGCCAAAGTGATATGCGTCAAATTGATGTGTGGCAAAATGGTGCGTCAAATTTATCTGTTCTAAAATAGTGTAATTTATGTCGAAATAAATAATACAAACCATAAAAAATGTGTACTAAATCTAGATCTACTAAATATGCATATTATAAACAAGCAGAATTATTTATAAATATCACACTTATTTACAGTGGATAGCAATATTTTTTTCATAACTTTTTACTTGATTTTACGTACCATTTAGCCTACATACACATCAATTTGACGTTATAGTGGAGAATATGCAGCATACCATTTTGTTTACCGATGAATACATGACTCATGAAGCGTATGATGGATAATGAAAAATGACAATACTGAGAAATTCTTGTAACATGATATAAATTCTAACAAGTTGTTAAAAATTGTAAAACGCTGTACACTGTACAGAGAAAATTTACAATTTTGCGTCGATATACTTCTATGTACAATGATGCTAAAACAGACTTAAATACTAACGTAGATTTCTAAAATCTTTTACACTTCGGCCTTCGCAATTACCGCTCATTTTAAAGAGGATAGAATGTACATAACAGATTATGTACCGTCTCAATACGCCATACGATACAATAGATTTATGACATCTATTAGATCTTGGTGGCATTCCTTTTTCGATGCACCATCACACATCACACAAAACGGTTTACACATTACAGCTAAATATTTGCACTGTTTTGTGAAATTATTATATAAATTTACAGCATCATAACTTGTATAACAATTTTACTCAGTCTATCAAAAACAATCACGGTTATTTGGGAAAGCATTCAACTTCCTTAACGATCACAGTTTTAAACTTATGTTTAGAGACCAATTATTGTATAGTACAGTCGGTCTTAAAAAGGTGTATTATATTTAGTAGATAAATGTGTATTATACATAGATAAAAAAATTCATTTTTTTACTTAGTAAATTAATTATGTAGGAAATATATTATTATAATATTATATTATTATTAATGTACTCAAGTACTTTTTTGGATTTAAAGACCAAGTGTTACATTAAATGTTGAATACAGTATGGTCACTTTATAGGATTAACGATATGTTCAACATAATTGTATAATGCTTCAAGCATTATGATTGCCATATTCAGCCCATTCCTTTATCACGCTATTAACATTTACCAGTACATAAAAAATTGGTAATACCTTAATAACGATCTTTTTACGCTTCATATCAATACATTTCACCAACAAAGACAAACATTATCACTATCAGCGATCGTGTTACTCAATATACACAGTAACAATTGTTAATTAATTACAATTACATACAACTGTTAATGTCGGTTATCCAACTTTCACCCGGAAACTTAGTGAAGTTAATGCTGGTGCACCTACTGATGAGACTCATATTATCACTATACATCCGGACATTTTATCTTATCACTGTTGGTCATCGGACGTGTCGCAGTTATCAAATACTACCTAGTAACAACAGTTAACGATCACGCGATCTTCACCGAAAAAATTCACCTGTAAATTAACTGTAGCGGAGCAATCGAGACTCTTATGCAAGCAGTGCAGTGATATGGCTCTTGTTATCACATCACATGTTATCACCGAAACTTTATCGAATTAACGTTCGCGCGACTTTTTCATCGATAAAATTCACCTGTAAATTAACTGTACATATAGCAGACGAAGCGACACTTATGTGATAGTGATACGGCTCTTGTTATCACATCACATGTTATCACCGATCACCCTCGACTGTCGTGGTCATCACATACATAACAATTCCATAGAACTTCATCGAATTAACGTTCACGCGACTTCATCAATAAAATTCACTTGTAAATTCACTGTAGCGGATGCAGCGAGACTCTTATGCATGCAGTGATACGGCTCATGTTATCACAATGTCATGTTATCACCGATCACCATCGACTGCCGTGGTTATCACACATACATAACAATAATTCCATACAACTTCATCGAATTAACGTTCGCGCGACTTTTTCATCAATAAAATTCACCTTTAACTTAACGCTAGCGCAGGACGCGAGACTCCGGTGCTGTGGTAGCTTTGCGTACCGCGTCCATTTATCGTTAACCGTATCATAAAACCATACCTCATCCTCCGCAGCTTGATGGTGCTCATGACCCAATGATAGAATCTTGTCGTTGAACACCGTATAATGCCCGATTGACCGTCCACTTAACGTACTGGACAACACCGTCCACTGACTCGTGTCAAAGTTGTAACGTTCGATCGGTATCTGTCCGAGTTGTTGCGTCCCCGCTCGTGGCATCCCGCCCAGGACGTAGATGTAGCTACCGACCGTGATCATATCGTGGAGCCGACGCGCGCAATGCATCCCCGGTTGATCCTCCCATGATTGTGCGCGGGGGTTGTAACGGTAGAACTGATTGGTTTCTTGTCGTTCCGCCCCGACGAGGGTCACGCCTCCGCTGATATAGATGCTGTCGTCTTTCACCGTCGCGGCGAGTGAATGCGTCGATCGCGGTAACGGACACAACTCATCCCAAGTGTTCGTTTTCACGTGGTAACATTCGATAGAATCATGTATGACGAAATTTTCCGTACAACCGCCGATCGCGTATAGACTGTCGCCGAAACTTATAAAACAGAAATCCAAACGGAGCCGTTTCATTGGTCGTAACGATATCGAGGTCAAATGTCGCGGGTCGAATCTCGTCAGCGAACACATTAACGTACCGCCACCGAAATCAACAATTCTACTGATATATGCGAAGTTATCCAACACCGTCACAATACAATCACGACTTCCCGTACCGTCCGTAAACAAATCATAAAATTTAGTTGTGGATAAATTATACGCGGTAACCCGGAAGGGAACATTTGACGTACCATGGTGTATGAATACCATCGAGTGATCGTCCGTTCGTATGGAGCAATACAGACTCAGATACGGGTGTCCGTCCTTGGCCTTGGTATGATACTGCATACCGTTGTTAATGAACTGAACAGTCGGCGGGTATATCGATACGATACAACTCTTTCTCGCGGCATTGAGCTCGTTTTCGCTCATCAACCCGAACCTGATGTGTTTTAAGATCTTCTCAGCGTCTGACACCGTCGGCGATGTACGAGTTTTGAACCATAATTCCATGAATTGGAATAAACGATACTCTGATGACGTCCATAACGCGTTACTCGAGAGGTATTTACATAAATTTTCGGCGGTAGATTTCAGAAACGCCGGCGTCACGCTGTATTCGTGGAAATTCATCAGTATCATCTTATCCCAGTGCTCCTGGACGGAGGTCAATGAGTACATGTCAGCGATGTGAAGGAATTCCTCGGAGTTGTCAAAGGTGATGACGGACGTGATGTATTCACTGCATGCCTCCAGGGCCGTGGACACCTGAAATGGTTGAATGAATGAATGATTCATTGGATGAGATATATCAATAAAATCATGCTCCCTCCGAGTTATCGAACGTGATGACGGACATGATATAGTCACTGCATGCCTCCAGGGCCGTGGACACCTGCAACGGTTGAATGAATGAATGATTCATTGAATGAGAGAGAGCATCAAATCATGCTCATTCTGTGTTATCGAACGTGATGATGGACTTGATGCCCTCCAGGGCAGTTGACACCTGAAAGGGTTGAATGAATGAATGTTTGATTGAATGGCTGATTCATTGGATAAGAGAAAGCAATCAGATCATTCTTCTTCCAAATTTGTCCAAGGTTATGACGGAGATGCTGTAGTCACTGCAATGACTGCATGCCTGATGCCTCCAGAACTGTGACGCCTGAAAGCCGTGAAAGGGTTGAATGAATGAATGTTGAATGAATGTTTGATTGATTGAATGAATGATTGATTCATTGGATGAGAGAGAGCAATCAGATCATGTTTCTTCCAAATTTGTCGCAGGCACCTGCAAGGGTTGAATGAATGTTTGAATGAATGAATGAATGAGAGAGATCAATCAAATCATGCCTCTTTTGAGTTATCAAGGGTGATGACGAAGGTGCTGTAGTCACTGCACGCCTGATGACTCCAGGGCTTTGGACAGCTGAAGGGGTTGAATGAATGAATGTGTGATTGAATGGATGACACATTGAATGAGAGAGATCAATCAAATCATGCTCCTTCTGAGTTATCAGAGTTGATAATGGACGTGATGTATTGGCTGCACGCCTCCAGGGCTGTTGACACCCGACAGGGTTGAATGAGTGATTGAATGTTTGAATGATTGAATGAATGTTTGAATGATTGATTGAATGAATGTTTGAACGATTGAATGAATGTTTGAATGATTGAATGAATGAATGTTTGAATGATTGAATGAATGTTTGAATGATTGATTGAATGAATGTTTGAATGATTGAATGAATGTTTGAATGATTGAATGAATGAATGTTTGAATGATTGAATGAATGTTTGAATGATTTATTGAATGAACGATGTGTTACACTAAAGTGACTAAACAAAGTGGACCAACAAAATATTTTCCCAGTGAACATTCGCAGTCACATCACAATGTTGGAAAAGCAAACTGTGTACGTGGTGTGCGTGGTGGTAGTCACCAAATTCGACAAATACCCATCATAGTCACTCAGCGCTCCGAGTTTCAATGCACTGGACAATCGTATTGGGCTCAGACCGGACCCAATTACAGTAATCTAAAAACACTTAGCGAACCAACAGTCTCATACCCACACCCAATCCCCCATCACTACAAACCACAAACAATCAACAGAAACAATCTCATAACTGTGCCTCTAGTGCCTGAACCAGTGCCAGCTAAAACCAAACCCAGATCCAAACGCAAACGTAAAAACAAACATAATGTTACTGCTACCGTCACACCTAAATCTGAACTATCTGTGTGTCTTTTAAATGGACAGTCAATCCGTGAAAAAATCGAAACAATTGTAGAACATGTTACAGATAATGACATCGACATTTTCATAGTAACAGAATCGTGGCTTAGGCCTACAGACTCTCATAAAAAAGTGCAGCTCACTCCACCTGGCTACAAAATTGAAACTTTTGATCGCGAAAAAGAAGGAGGTGGAATTGCCATAATCCACAAAGATTCTATCTCCGTCAAACCAATATCGACATATTCCACCGAAGTCTACGAGTATACAGATCTCATTATCTCGTGTAACAATAAACGTTTCCGTACACTGGTTGTATACAGACCATCGTCACAATCAGTTGTCCCCTTCCTAAACGATCTACCAAAGATTCTTGAACAAATTGTGTTAGCTCCTGAACAGATTCTTATCTTCGGTGACTTCAATTTTCACGTTAATGATAATAATGACGCAAATGCAAAACGTTTTCTCACAATCATAGACTCATTCAATCTCGTTCAACATATCACAGTTCCTACCCACCGAAAAGGCAATACCCTCGACCTCCTCATTACCAGGGAGGGAGATACCTTTCACTTCAGTCATAATGTTTCAGACAGTCATATATCCGACCATTACGAAGTGAATACACTCATAGACATTTCAAAACCATCAGTTGAACAGAAAACAATTAAATACCGCAAGTTAAAATCAATAGATGTTGATAAGTTTCAGCAAGACATACGTGACTCTCAAATATTGTCAAGTATAAGTGATGATCCACAGATACTAGCATCTCATTACAATTCTGAACTAACCCGTATTCTGGATAATCATGCCCCACAAAAACAACGTAACATTACCCCTCGTTTAACATCACCGTGGTATAACGCCGACATCTCCACCGCGAAACGCGAATGTCGCAAAGCCGAGCGTAAATGGCGGAGGTTACGCACACAAGAATCCAAAGATGTCTTCATCAACAAACGCAATGTGCGTAACAATCTCATTAAACAGTCAAAAACTGAATTCTATACGACAACAATAACAGAATGCAAGGATAATCCCAGATTGTTATTCTCAACTTTGAATAAGATAATTAAAGGTAACCCTCCACCAACACTCCCTAATCATTCATCACAGATTGAACTTGCCACATCATTCAATGACTTTTTCCTGGACAAAATACAGACTATAAAACAGAATTTACCAACAGCAAACATTTCACCATTCGTTTATGATACCCCACAAACGCAGGAATCTCTATCGGTATTCAAACCGGCCTCACACAGTGACATTTCTGATCTCATCAAGGCATCAGCCAATAAAACCTGCTGCCTTGACCCCATACCTACGTCACTTCTTAAACAATGCAGTCAGTCTCTCGTACCCATCATCACCAATATCATTAACACATCACTCCGCACCGCCACATTTCCTGATGCATTCAAACAATCATTCCTCACCGCAATTATCAAAAAAGTGACCCTCGATGCGGATGAGTTCTCAAGCTATAGACCCGTTACCAAACTAACATTAATATCAAAACTTGAAGAACGCTATATGATCAGTCAGCTGACATCATACCTCAAGCTGAACAATCTGTATGAACCGCTCCAATCAGCATACCGCCCTGCCCATGGTACAGAAACGGCCCTCCTTAAAGTTCAGAATGACTGTCGTGTTCGATGTGATCAAGGGCTGCCTACGTTGTTGATTCTACTCGACCTCTCAGCAGCCTTTGATACCGTCGATCACGACATCCTCCTCCATCGTTTAGAACACCGTTTCTGTATCACTGGCTTGGCACTTAAACTCTTTGATTCATATTTACGTGATCGTTCACAAATTGTTAAAATTGGCGACGCTTTATCCTCGGAGCGCCCCCTGACCCAAGGTGTACCACAAGGGTCAGTCTGTGGTCCCATACTTTTTACTTTGTATATACAGCCCATCTGTGATATAATTCGTGCACATGGCCTTAATTTCCACCAGTACGCTGACGATACTCAGCTGTACGTCAGCGTACTGCCATCTGACATCACAACTGCACTTCAGAAGATATCATCATGCATTTCTGACATACGTGAGTGGATGGCGGCAAACATCCTCAAATTTAATGATAGCAAAACAGAATTTATTATGATTTCCACCCCACAAAAACTTAGCAAACTAGCCCACCATCAAATAACCATTGGCTCAAGTACGATATCTCCCTCTCAAAAAGTTCGTAACTTGGGAGTTATCTTTAACTCAACTTTATCCATGGAAGATCAAGTAAACGCTATCGTTAAATCATGTTATTACCACATTCGTACAATTTCACAAATCCGCAGCTATCTTGACACTAAAACCGCAGAAACTCTCATCCATGCACATGTTACTTCCAGATTGGACAACTGTAACTCACTGCTCTACAATGCACCAGCTTACCTAATTGAAAAACTGCAGAGAGCACAAAATTCTGCAGCTCGTCTGATCACATTCACCAAGAAATTTGACCACATTACACCTGTTTTGAAGCAGTTACATTGGTTGCCAGTGAGTTACAGAATCCAATTCAAAATCCTCTTAATGACATTCAAAGCCATCCATCATTTAGCCCCTCAGTACTGTAACATATGTGACATGGTTGAGGTTGTTTCTGGAGGTCATTATTCCACTCGGTCATCATCACAAATTCTTCTCATCAATCCCCGCACCAATCTGACAACTATGGGTGGTAGGTCATTCCAGAAAGCTGCTGCAACTCTCTGGAATGCCCTGCCTTGTCATCTCAGGGATACCCCTACCCTCACCTCGTTCAAGGCCAGACTAAAAACTCATTTGTTTGCGATAGCATATCCAAAATACCCTACATTTGTATGTGTCTATAACTGTCATAATATTCTATGTTTTCTATTGATTTTCCAATGTGACTATAATGCTGGCCCGATATCTTTTTAAAGTGGTCTCAGTCTAAGACTAATTTATTTACAAATTTTGTTAATGTACGATCCCTTTTTAAAGTGGTCTCAGTCTAAGACTAAATTATTTACACTCACATTTTTTATGTATAATTGATCGTACATATTTAGCTACGTTTTTAGCTACGTATCAAAATGTTTTTCTATTATTTGTGTGTAAATTGATTTCCATGTTACAATTGTATTTTGCATGTTTTTACCATAATTATCATATTCTTATTGTCACTTGAATTTTAATTGCTATATCTATTTTTTTCATCGTCATACTGTATATAATATATAGGCCTAGTAGTCAACTTGTGTTACATTTTACGGCGCTTTAGCGACCCGAGTGATAAAGCGCTGCCAAAATAAATGCAACTTTATTATTATTATTATTATTATTATTATTATTATTATTAGGTATGTCAAGGTCATAGCACGACAAGAGGTCAACTTTCCCCCCAAAAATGGACTATTTTTTATATTAATTTTTCATGACCAGATTGAGGTACACTACAGTGTATGAATTATTTTTATTTTGTGGTAGGTAAGGGGAACATGCACGATCTCTGTAGGTAGGGAGGTAGGGGGAACATGTATGTTCTCTGTAGGTGGGAGGAACATGTATGTCCTCTGTAGGTAGGGGAAATGTATGTCCTCTGTAGGTAGGGGGAACATGTATGTCCTCTGTGGTAGCGGGAACAGGTATGATCTCTGTAGGTAGGGGGAACATGTATGTCATCTGTGGTAGGGGCAACATGTATGTCATATGTAGGTAGGGGAACATGTATGTATGATCACTGTAGGTAGGGGGAACAAGTATGATATCTGTAGGTAGAGGGAACATGTATGTCCTCTGTAGGTAGGGGAACATGTATGACCGCCGTAGGTAGGGGGAACAAGTATGATATCTGTAGGTAGAGGGAACATGTATGTCCTCTGTAGGTAGGGGGACATGTATGATCTCTGTAGGTAGGGGGAACATGTATGATCTCGGTAGTTAGGAGGAACATGTATGATCACTGTAGGTAGGGGAACATGTATAATGTATGTATGTAGGGGGAACATGTATGATCTCTGTAGGTAGGGGGAACATGTATGATATCTGTAGGTAGGGGAAACATGTATGTCCTCTGTATGTAGGGGGAACATGTACGATCTCTGAAGGTAGGGAGGTAGGGGGAACATGTATGTCATCTGTACATAGGGGGAACATGTATGTCCTTTTTTCTTTCTTTTTTTATATTGAATTTGTCACGATGCGTGTACCTAGCAGAGCTAATTTACGCACCGGGCGAGTCGCGTCGGACCAAACAAGTGGTCAAGGATTGCGAATCACCATGACACCTCAAATGACTCGACCATAAGGCCGA
>WNLI01062330.1:0-11125 GCA_025802215.1 Wirenia argentea
AAAACCTTACTAGTGTATCAATTTAATTGGAAATTGCTCAGGTAAGCGTATTGAGGCCTCATTGGCCTCTTGTTTGGAGTATCACCTCTGGTTGATGTCCTGTTTCCTTTAGTAATGCGTATGACCACCTCTGTCCTGGATACAGCTGCTAATACCATCGAATCAGAGGCTCCCCAGGCCCACTCCACCATGAGACTGTCAATCAGCTGATTGCATGTTGGTTGCACCAATGTCCGAGCACGTCCTATAGATCCTCAATGGGTGAGACATCTGGAGAGAAGCAATGTCATGTGCATTCACTTGCCTCGAACATTCATATAGCACAGACAATCTCGGACATGCTGTATAGAGTTGTTAATCTGAAAATGTTGAGTGAAATGTTGTAAAATGTTCTGTGATTTAATAATAAGCAACACATTATGTGTGACAACAATTACAGCTTCAAACTTTCAAGGATGCACAGCGTGAAGAGATGATGAACCTAGGACGTGGCCACTACAAATCTGAGCTCGATGTAGCGCTCGCCAGCATCGCTATGAGCTCAGAAGTGCTCAAATCTGTCATAGACATTGACCACGCAGCGTTGAAGAAAAAATTACAGGTATGTTGATGTTACCAGTGTGTGATTAGCAGAGTGTTTTATTCCAGAAGGGAATACAGGTTCACATCATAATGCAGTCTGTGTAAGTGCCACTCATCGCCTTAATGGCTAATTTTGTAACCTATGTCCATTGTCCAACGCATACACATCTAAATTGACTGAAAGATGAATGATCGGGAAACCGGAGTACCCATTGGCAAGATTTTTCCCATCTTGCATGAGTTGACGACAGCAGAAAGAATTCCTACAACACTGTCCGATCCGCAGATGCTCAATTTAGCCACTGAACTAGTGAAGCAAGCGTGGGTTAGCTGAAGGGTATTCCAGTAACACATGGAAAATGCCACACCATATTTTATCGTAACCCAGACTTGAATCAGTGACCATGTGATCACTAGGCATGCACTCTCCTTCCCCTGTATGACTCCTTGACTGCTAGCATTCTCATATGCCATATGTTTATGGCGTACCAATACGTGTTTGGCAATCAAGGAAACGTTCTCCACTCGCAACACAAACCCAGCATCTGTTTCGATTTTGGACTACGGTACGCATTGAATGTACAGTAAATTGGTCTTTAAGAATCATTCCCTCTAAAGCTGCATATACACTATCATCTCTACGTCGCTTACCCCATGTTTTCTGTTGGAATGCTCTCATGGTTCGAGCCCAGTCGGACCAGAAAATTGTTAAGTGTACACTCAATTGCAAAAAACCGAACGGGTAAAAATTGTACATGTATTTGTTGTCATAAATCAAGAACTATGGTATATATTCAGACTATCTCTTGCACAAATGTTCTACATGAAATGTTAAAGCAAATGTTGTGTTATTTTTTTAGGTCAAGGTCAAAGGTCAACCAGAGGTCAATTTTTTTCTACAAGATGGACTTTTTGGATATGACGTAATTTTAAGTGTAAATGCAGTTTAATTAAACTATTTGTCTACTGAGAGTCAGAAGGTCGTAACTGCCAATTCTTTCAATACTCCCATACGACATTGTAACTCTCAATCGACGAATTTAGGATAATTGTGTAATTGTGACCAAAGAATATACTCCTCACTTCAGGAAGTGCACGACCACGAAGTAAGCGAGATGAAGAAGCGAATGGACGGCCAAAACCGCGACGATCGCAAATCTCTCGCCAAGAAACACAAGGATAAAGAAGAATTATCTAGGTAAGTGTATTATTGAAGATCCATTTTACATTACTGTACTTAAATATTGTGTTAGTCGGTTTTACATGATAGTAGCCTTCCATATTTTTTTGTCTAATGTCAGATCACGATCAAACCTTTCCTTTGTTAGTGGGATCGCCTGATCTCAGGTTATCCTGGACCTTTCCCATGTTCCCAGACACCGACATGTCCATGACTATTAGTGAATACTCATACTCTGTAGTAGATTATGCCTTTACTAGAATATTTGTTCTGTTGATATCATATTCCATGACTATAACGGCTCCTAGTCCTATTTTCTCATCCATCCTCTGTATGTATCTGTAGCTAAACCACCAGTTTACTTATGCCACCATCATCTTTTCCCCTGATCTCCATATTTCACAACCATGTAACTGTACATTCCAACAGACTGTCACAGACTCACAATTGACTATACAGTATAATCTTGTGACATCAGTCGATCTCTAAAATGAGGTTTACAATCAATTTCTAAAAACTCCGCTTTCTCAAACAATGATTTTAGGCTCATGGTGTATGTAACATTTAAAACTATAAACCATGTTACATTGCTTCACTATGTATTTATATAAATATCTATCACCGTAATTATCCATTGTTCTTATTATACTCAATGAAACTCATTAAGGCTATACATCTATCATACCGTAAATCAATACATCGTTTACTACACAACTACAACTTGTGTACGAATGTCCTTACCTATATTCAACACTAGAACGTTAGCCTTTTCGGGTGACGCTAAGCCTAACCACAGCAGTATACAGTACCGATTACTTGTATAGCCTTTACGGCAAGTGACGTAGACCTAAGGTCAACCAATCTTCTAACTTACAGTGCAGTGTTACTATCAATAAAACAACCCAGTTTCTCAATTCTCCAAATTAACTGATTTTTCACTCCCTCCAAAATCATCATCATACACATTTTACATTCCAAAAAGTAAAGGCCCATTACAACAATAAATCATATTCTGGATTTTACAAGTTACAGGTACATTGTCATAGTAGTCTATATGTCATTTCTAAAGCCAATGTCATAATAATTTGTGACAGGGACTGATGGCATTTACTCGACTAGGTGTCTAGCAAATTGGCAGAATGTTTTACTTTTGTTCTCTGTACATACAGACATACCCTACTAAGATTGTATCCTACAAAATACTGAAAATAGGGATATTTCGACGGCTTTCTATAGGGGTGGGATAGCACAGTCGGTTAAAGCATGTGGCTGCCATTCATTCAGTACCCAGGGTCATGGTGTCAATACAGACTGTGCGATCAGCGTTTTATCTGAAAATTGTTGCGAGTGATTTATCGGTGCATTGTGTGTGAAAGCACATTTACCAAGCCTGTAAAATTGGCACTGATCATACATAAGTAAAGCCGTGCATATAATTATTATAATTATATATTGTAAAGGGATCATAGTACGTTTGATGCCTTGCTCACGATTACCCTCGCATGGCCATACTGCGAGAGAAAGATCTGAAAATGCGGCATATAAATTTCAGACTTTACTTCTTACTTTACTTTCGAACGCGCATTACTGCATGGCAACATGGTCAGATTCTGAAAGCATGCAATTTCACCTACCATACAATTTTAGATTTCTTGGAAGAGGAACAAGTTCGACCAATTAATCATCTTTTACCCATGCTGACAGCTGAACTTTGAACGAGTGTTCAGGCTACATGCGCTGGTGATAGCGGCGGCGCATTCCGTCGTCACTTTCAACTCTATTCTACCCTTATTCCTTCGCCTAAACGGCGCCGCAGATATACATGCCGTAGGTAAAACACCTACAGGTAAAAATGCCACAGAATATTTGGAACTATTCGCCCAAGTAGGTAATAATGCCGCAGGTAAAAATGCCATTAACAATGTATTATTTGAGCATAATTTTACCTTGATTTTACCTCGATATGAATCAATTCAATCAATTTGATCGTTTCGATTTGATTAATCCGATTCTATCATGATTGGTGTGATCGATTGGTTTGATCACTTTCAGCAATTTGTTCAATTTGATCATTTTGGGTGATCGGCTTTTTTGATTGATTTGGTTGATTGGTTTGTTGATTTGGCCGATTTAGAAAATTTAGTTGAATCAATCAATTGTCATTACCTACTAGAGATGGAATTTTTTTACCTACGGCATTTTTATCTACCTGTTCAAATGGACTATGGCATTATTACTTATTTTTACCTACAGCATTTTTTACCTGCTGCACTATTACTACATTCGCCAAAACCTTTGGTGTAAACCCATGCAGACAGCTGAACTTCGAGCGGGATTTCGGGCTACAAGTATGTGCGATAGCGGCAGCACATTCTGTCGTAACTTTCAACTGCACAGTAGGCCTATGATACCATTATTCCCTCTCGTAAACATACCTTTGGTGTGAACCCATGCTGGCAACTGAACTTTGACCGAGTGTTGGGGCTACAAGCGCTGGTGATGGCCGCGGCGCATTCTGTCGTCACTTTCAGCTCTATTGTACCATTATCCCCTCCCATAACCGAGAAGAAAAACTCATTAAAACCTGAGGTGATGTACCTTGTTAGGGTGAAGGGGTCATGACCTCATCAAAGATTAGGGTCCAGGAGGCATTCCTTCCCTCAGCTAGCCTAATTAGTTTTATACTGCAGTAAGGTTTAGTCTATGGGCTAGCAACGTAGCCTGAACAGATTGGTTCACATAAACTGAACTGATCATACCTTTGGAGTGAACCCATGCTGACAACTGAACTTTGACCGAGTGTTGGGGCTACATGCGATGGTGATGGCCGCGGCGCATTCTGTCTTCACTTTCAACTCTATTCTACCCTTATTCCTTCGCCTAAGCGGCGCCGCATATATACACGCCGTAGGTAAAACACCTATAGGTAAAAATGCCACATAATATTTAGCACCATTCGTCCAAGTAGGTAATAATGTCGCAGGTAAAAATGCCATTAAAAATGTATTATTTGAGCATAATTTTACCTTGATTTTACCTCGATATGAATTTATCAATTCAATCAATTCGATCGTTTCGATTCGATTGATCCGATTCTATCAGTATGATTGGTTTGATCAGTTCCAGCAATTTATTCAATTTGATCATTTTGGGCGATCGGCCTTTTTGATCGATTTGGTTGATTGGTTTGTGGATTTTGAAAATTTGTTTGAATCAATCAATCATTATTATTAGATGGCACATTTTTACCTACATTTTTATCTTCCTGTTAAAATGGACTATGGCATTATTACCTATTGTTAGTTTACATACGTAATTATTACCTACAGCATTTGTTACCTCCTGCATTTTTATCTCCATTCGCTTAAACATACCTTAGGAGTGAATCCATGCTGACAACTGAACTTGAAGCGAGTGTTGGGACTACATGCGCTGGTGATTGATTCTGTCGTTACTTTCAAATCTATAAGTATCTAATTTAGCCGTATGACAACTGAACAACTGAACTTTGACCGAGTATTGAGGGGGCTACATACGCTGGCGGCGGCACATCACTTTCAACTCTATTGTACCATTATCACCTCCCATAACCGAGAAGGAAAAATCGTTAAAATCTGGGGTGATGTACCTTGTTAGGGTGAAGGGGTCATGACCTCATCAAAGATTAGGGTCCAGGAGGCATTCCTTCCCTCAGCTAGCCTAATTAGTTTTATACTGCAGAAAGGTTTAGTCTATGGGCTAGCAACGTAGCCTGAACAGATTGGTTCACATAAACTGAACTGATCATACCTTTGGTGTGAATCCATGCTGACAACTGAACTTCGATCGAGTGTTGGGGCTACATGCGCTGGTGATGGCCGCGGCGCATTCTGTCGTCACTTTCAACTCTCTGTTTATGCCCACCTGGAAATCGCCTGCTGTGAAGGTGGATCGTTCGGACCGCGTGAACCATGTTTCTGTTGACGCTGGATAAAAATTTTTACAATTAAAATGTTTGATGAATTATCATGGGTATTATCATGTTATTTAAAAATATCAGTGTCAATGAGGTGGTGGATACTGTAGCTAATAAAATCATAGTAATACGTAAGACAATATGAACTGATTAATATTGTGGCGTTATGTGAGGGTGGTGAAGGGATGGTTCAATGTATCCGTCGGAATCAAAAGCTTTGGAATACATTAAGCTTATGTAGTACTACTACCTTAAAATGTTTGAAATCAGCCATGTCTCCACTCCATAATTGCTCGAGTGACAACAACAGCAAACTACATTGCGTGGAACCAGATATCAGCTTGTATTGCGCGTCATGTCCGATCCAAGCAGGCAATCCAATGACCAAGCAGGCAACCCAAAGCGTGGTTAATGCGTACCTGTACTTCACTCACGAATCGTGAGTCATGATTAGATGCAATACAGATGCAATCTAACATTACTAGTGTAAACTAAACATACAGGATCGATGTCCGGCAATTATGTTACTTAATAATTATAATGGTAAATGATACTAATAAAATTATACCAAACCCGCGTCTACGCCACCAAGTCCAGGAACCTAGAAGACGTCATGGATCGAGACATGCAAGATACCAAGAGACGGAAACCCGGCTACATGTGTGCATTGAGGCTCAAGGTTCTCACTTGAAAAGCAATAATCCAGTGGATGGCAGATCATGCCCCAACAATAATAATCCTTGTAACACGAGTAGCGTGAATACGACGTCATAATTTTAGTAAGAAAATAAAGGCGTCTTCCGAAAAACGACGTTTCACGCCAATTTTGACACAGTATTAATATGTTTATGGTGAAAAATTTACTATTATAGCTGTTAAGTAACATAATTTCCGGACACCCTGTATATTAAAAATAAATAAACTGAACTAACTTGATGGTGTTTTGCCATCCCCACACGTGACAACCGGTGACTGATGACTGCTGCCGACTTCAGACGCTGTATCAGTCGTCTCACCCCCTGACCTTTCCCCGTCCCCCTTCGTCTCTATACTCAGTGGTTCATTCAAATCCTGGGATTTTTCCATGACGTGAGGTTTTTGTGATGAATGGTCATTTTCATTTGAAGAATCGTGGGATTTTTCCAATGAAGTATGAGTTTTTTGGGTTGAATCTGCTGTCAAATCCTGGGGTTTTTCCATGCGTGATTTTTGTGTGGACTCTATAGGTGTATTTGGTTTTTGTGCTGAATCTACAGAAATGTCAGGTTCTTGCGTTAAATCAATGGAATTTTCCGTAAATTTTGTAGATTTTTCCGTTGTTTTATCACATAAATCAACACATTCTTTACGACTGACTAGTTTGTCGTTTGTATCCTCGTTTTGTTTCTGATTTGCAGTATTCTTAGTGTTTTCTTGGGTTAACAAATCATTTTTATCAACCTCCTCTTTAGTGACAAGCAGTGGACCGCTTGATGAAGTAGTTTTCTTGTCCCCTTGACTATTACGGGACAGACTTTGCTCCACCGCCTCGTTATTCATTTTGACCATCTGTAAGTACAAATTTAAGTATTTGATTGGTATACTACCTTTTATCATTTGTTAGACTAAAAAAGTAACATGTTTGCAGATTTTTACACATCATTGTGTGACAAAGGCGCTAGAAATCAACAAATTCAATAAAAACTTTCTCAACTCAAATTACCAATTTGCCACATGTGCATAAAAATAGTCATCTGTAAGCACTAAGCATGTTGGGTACACCAATGCTATGGCTAAGCTGTCCCAGAGACACATGGATAGCTTTGTTTGTAAATTGAACCCACAACCTGTCCGGTTGGCACATCCCATGTCGAACCCACGGCCCATACATTACAGAAAACTCTGTGGTATGTATCACATGCAAATTGCGTTAATTATCTTGAAATATTAGACACGATAAATTATGACATGTAATACATAATCAGCGTTCACCCTGGACCCAAATCAGTATGTGCCAAAAATAGTGCCAAATGTAATTTTTTAGTGCCAAATAAAAAAATTAAGTGCCACCATTTTAAAGAGACATTTTGAACTTTTTTCAGTTTTTTCACTTGTTTTCGATTTTTTCATGTTTTTTCAACTTTGTACACTTTTTCAGACATTTTTGACTTTTTTTTATTTTTTCGATTTTTCGAAATCTTTTTTGATGTTTCGATTTTTTTTCGATTTTGTTAGAATTGTTCAATTTTTTTGAATTTTTTAGAATTTTTTCAGAATTTTTCAATTTTTTTTTGCATGGGCCATGGATAAAGTCAGTTAGCGCAACGCCCCAAGATATAGAGCTATTAGTCCTTTGGATGAAAATAACACCTGGAAGTTGACAACACCCTGTTGAGGTTATTACATTTTCTGTACGACAAGTCTTGATACTTTCAATCGCCGTAAAAATCTCGATGGCGCTTAGACGGCGCTTCGAAAAAATCCAAGATGGCGTCCAAGATGGCGGACACGAAAAAAATTTTTTATCCGATTTTATCGATTGATATCGCAAATTGAAGGCAATTCTACCTAGAATCTAAGTCTTGAATTTCGTAAAAATCGGCTGAGTACTGTTAGTGCTACCATGCGTTTACTGGAGGTCACTTGATAAAAACGAGATTACGACGTTGTGAATTTTTTAGGACAATCACCCTCATATATACACGTAGCTTCATAACTATACATTGAATTGTTATGATTCTTTGTGAAAAATATCTCTATATGATCTGCAATATAAGTACATAACAATTGTTTTATTATATACATTTTTGTTTTAGTAGGGAGATGTATATTATTAATATTGACATTTTTTTAATTTTGTTATATTAAGGCTAATAGAATCATATTAGTATAATATGTATCGAATATTGTTATTGCGTTGTGTACAGCAATCTATCTTCTCCGATTGTACATAATATGGACACCATTGACTGAATACTTAAATGTGTAGGCGTATATGTATCGGTTATATTGACACGGACAAAACGACGTTTCTGGTCAACGACGTAGCACCACTACGGGCTATTGAATAGTTCGCATGGGCGATTTTTGTATTACAAATCCAAATAGCCACTAAATTTGATTTTTGTGATATAATATACACGGCACGCATATACCACACCGTATACAGCATGCATATTATTATGTATTATATATACTCACCTTTTCCTGCGAAACCAGTGACCGTAACGACCAGAACCCATGTCATCCGTCTGACTTCAGAAAACTGATATATTTGATGGGTTGTGGGTCAGATCGAGGCCGTTACCGTGTGCATGAATGGGGTGTGGTAGACGAGCGATGGTACATAAAACACCGTTACCGTATCGAAATATAAGTGTAATTAAGTATACATACGCGTCGTTGTACGCGTCAATGGCGTATCGCGTGGTAAGTTTCGATAATATATTTCATTTACCAATTCTAGAATTCTTAAGCTGCGCGTTGATACATGCTCGTTTTAATTAAACGTCGATGGAATCATCACGGTTCGTGTCGTTGTGCGCTGCGTTGGCACATCAATTTGTGAGAGTATAATAGCAATTGTTGTACGCGTTGAAAACGAGTCAGATAATTGTAATGCAATAATTATAATAATATTATGTACACGAGTTTCACCAAAAAATATCGTACTGTACACACAAGTCGTATGTACAGTAAACAGTATGCACAATCGTTCATTCGTCATCGACATTGTCATCCTCGTCACCGTCAC
Source organism: Wirenia argentea (assembly GCA_025802215.1). Lineage (NCBI taxonomy): Eukaryota > Metazoa > Mollusca > Solenogastres > Pholidoskepia > Gymnomeniidae > Wirenia > Wirenia argentea. The sequence continues at coordinate 9,451 of WNLI01062330.1, forward strand.
TTTCATAGACGTTATCGCTTAGTGGATGATTACTGTTAACACACGAACTATTAGCTCGACACGCACAGAAGGACGTGCACGGTAATTTGGCCGATGAACATCCACATTTGTTGGTCCTACATGGCTCCGTAGACTTGCACGAACAAGCAACGAGTGACATTATTTCATCTGGTGCCGCGCAGACGTTTGGTGGCACTGTGACGGGTTGTAGTTGGCGGAGAGTGTCGTCTCTGAACCATCCATATGCGAGAGGATCTATATTAGGAGGTTCACTTTGTGTCGCTGCCGTCCATGTACACGCTTGAAGATGGGCTCGTTTGACGTTCTCTCGGAAACTTTCATCCGTCGGAGGCAATGATTTTAGAGTCGGTGACGTTTTCCGAGATTTCTTTGAGATTTTATCCAGCCAGGAATTATACCGAGCTGAAGTCATCGAGTGGCTGTTCTTCACACCATAACACTTCAGCATGAATTCAGTTGATTCCGTTATGACATCGCTCAAGCTTGAGTCAATTTGTCCGACACGTGTCAATGTATATCCACTCCTAATCACTTTCAGCATGCGTAACTTCCCAATTCCGAAATATTGGGCAACACAATCGCATCCTGTGAGCGCGTGACCAGCAAGTAACGACGGTGCTATATCCGAGCATTTCCGCGTCGTTTCCCCCATGTCGATAATACCTCGATCAGCTATGGGCGACTGCATAAATATTTTATGGGTGAGGTTGAGCGAGTTAATGAAATGGATGAGGAGAATAAAGACGTCGGTGTCATCGGCGACCACCTTGATTACGGTTTCATTCGTCGAACTGCGATTGACACTTGTTATGTGATTTACTTGGTTTACTATAACAACGTCAGCCTCCTCGTGTTTATTGATCAAGTCATTTCGAGGACAAACTCCGATTCTTCCCCCGATCTGGAATGGAACGTCGTTCTGGCCAGTCACAATTAGAATATGATCGAATTCAAGAAATTCTCCATTTCTGTCCTGTATGGCTTGGCATGCTATTTCTATAAGTAGTTTTTTGTTTGCTGATACGGAGAGTAAAGTTTTTTTCTCGGGCAAGGGGGTGGCTAAAGTTAATGAATAGTCGCTTCTTCCATTTTTACAGAGACGCGCTATGCGGGTACCGTCTTTCGGGCTGTACTCACGGTATCGATCGAATATGAGATAGACGTTGCTACTAAATAATCTGATATGTATGTATGCGATCAAATTATTGACAAAATCTTCTATTGTTCCATTTGCGGGCCATGCGATACACCAGAGAAGGGCGCACCCGTCAATAACGATATCCGATGGATTGTCTATGTGGCTTGCACTGTCCACGTATACAGCCAAGTCGGTTTTCAGACTACATTTGGTTGTCGCGATGCGCATAGTCCCGTCATCTGAGAACATAGAGGTTGGTACAGGAGATAGTTCAAATTGTAACACGTCTTCAATATCTATTCCCCGTGTTGATTGCAGTCCTAAAACCCGAGAATATATAAGATTTGTATCATATAATTTGTTATTGCCAATTTTGATATGCTTCTTGTTGATTTGCATCGTCGTAACCTTTTTAGATATTGTTTTGTGGAATCCTTGTGGCAAGGTTTTAATGTACGCGTGCATTTGATCGGTGCCAATTTGCAAAGCATTGTCAACATTAACGATGTCCTTGCT
>WNLI01062441.1:0-11124 GCA_025802215.1 Wirenia argentea
ATCCTCCCCCGCTCTATAAAGTATTGTGATCCAAATTTGCACCAATTGACCTCTATTGGCAAATTGGCAATCCTAATAAGGTAAGGGGAGGATGCTTGGTTTAAAACTTTTATTTAGCATTATAAATCACTATTTTCATTAAATTATAATAATGTATTGGTATTTTAAACATCATACAGCTGATATTATTAAAATATACAATAATTGTGCAATGATTCAACATAATGATATGGAATAAAATATGAAAGTAATAACTTCCCTCCCATATTGATAATAGACTCACCCACGGTCATGAAACAATCGACCAATTACAAGACTGCTTAGAAGATTGTTTTACTGTCCTTTTCTCTCATTGGCTTAGGGTACTATCATCTGATAGTTTCCCTAGGGAAACTATCAAGAAATAGAACACGCCGTGTGACAGGGTTTTAACCAATAGGAATCGCAGAAAAAACAGTAGTATGAACTAAATATATATAGTCCCCCATCTCTCTCCCGTCTTAATCATATTAAAGTGGGTAAATATAGGTTGAGTTAAAAAAACTTTATTCTATGAAGATTGTCCAATCTGATGAACTTGTTCAAGAAAGTGTTGGATTCCTGTTCCATAATTGTTGCATGTCCAGCTAAACTACTTATGTCTGGTGATGGGTTGTGTTTAGTACAATAATTTAATGTAAACTTTGTGATGAAACTACTGAGATAATAGATAGTATCAAAAGTATCAAAGTATCAAAGTATCAAAAACAAATTTCACTCACATTGATGATCATGAGAATCTTGAACTCATCAGTCTTTCCAGGTTGAAGGGTACAAGAGATGACACGGCGTGCGTCACCAGAGATCGGCGCACCGCCCTTGAACCAGTTGATGACAGGAGCGGGATCACCTTCAAGGTCACATGACACCTGGACCTGATTCCCTTGTTGGTTGATCACAGGTTTGCTGAGGAACCTGGGAGCCTTGCCTGGCGGCTTCATTCTGGGAATGACAGTGATTCAACATTTGTTGTAACCTGGTAGTATTGGTAGTAACCTGGAGATGGGTGGTTGTTAATCGCCAAAATTAATTGAATGCGAGCATTACTTTTCTTTGCCGATAATTATTGACCGTGTGGGTGTGCAATGTTTGTTATCACATTTGTGGATTGATATAAATAATATTACAGGTCCAGTGACATCATACCTAATACTCTAGGACACATACATTTCCAACAAAATACAGCCAAAAAGTGAGCTTCAATTATTCCTATACTTGTTACATGAGTTCATAGCCTACAATCTCTGTCCCAAAAGTATAATTTACGCGGTTTCGTCCCTTGAATAATAACCGTGCTAAATTATCTACGTCACAAATTACCATGGACACAATTATAAAGAAATGGGACTTTTAGCAGATTCACGAAAGTTTTATTTTCATGGATCAATTTAAGTACGTCATTTTATGTCATTTGATTTTGTTAGGTCCGATTGACGCATAATTTGGTGTCCGTGAACCTTTAAGGCATTAAAGAAAAGCACCATACTTTACATTTTAAAGGAAAGTACTTTTGTATCTCCATATACAATATTACTCAATGATAACTGTAATCATCCGCATTGTGTCCATACAGTGCACACAAAGACATAGTGGCTCTGTGTCGCGTTTGATACCCATGCCACTTCTGAACATAAATCATTCATAATAATAATGTTAACATGGATTCCCAATATGTAGAAAACAAACAGAAAATAACAGATGCTGCTGTAGTTGTTTAAACTGTCCTAGTGAAATTATGGGTTTTATAAATATCTTACTGCAATTTTGTTTGAGATCGACGACGTTGTGTCCGTATCTCAGACTTCGGCTGGTCAATAACCGTCAGTTGGACAGTGACCCACTTGTCGAGGGTGGATTGCAGTAAGTGATCAACTGCATGACTAATACCATTCCCCGTCCTAATGGAATTTTGACCCTACTGGAAAGGATAGCCATGCATGGTTATGCGCTTGAGCACAAGTGCAAACATAGTTATCCCAAAATCTTTATCTCGTATGTTCCACACACCGTCAATCCACTCGACAAATAAACGATTCCATCGAACAACAGTCTTTCAGACATTTTCCGGCTGACACAAAAAAAATTGAATCCAAGCGGAGACTGAGGAAAGTCATCCATCCTACCCGAAATATACATGTATGTAAGGAAAATACTAGCATAGTGCACATGCAAGTATATACTCACTGATCCATGTTGAATGAGATGGTGGCTGTGGCCTGCCCCGCTGCATTCTTGGCCGTGATCTTGTACTCTCCCGCGTCTCCTTTCGTGAAATTCTGTAACAATTATTGTATTATGATTACATATTAAGTTATGTAGTCCCACATCTCAAAGGTGGTGAGCTTGAAGTGCAAATGTCTGAAGAGGACAGAGGATGTTCTGCGTAGATCTAATCAGTGTCTTATCTGAGTTGGTTCAACTTTGATTGTTCACACACTTTTTTTTTGAATAAGTGAAGAATGTATACCCAGATGAATCCTGAACAGGTTCCCCGGGGCTTTCATCCTCTGGCCATACACCACCCAGGTGGGTGGACGTGACTCTAGTAGATCTTCAGAGCTGCATAATCCATTCTAAGAAAAAGGGCAGTGAGAAGAGCTCCCGATCAAACAACTTAGCAGACTATGGCCCAGTGAGTGTCTTTACATCTTAAAACGATGATCTTATGTGTGATGTAAAACTAACATACCTAGATTGATATCCGGTACAATGGTGTACGTATCAGTGCCGTTTTTATCCATGCGTCATAACATGTATCTTACTCTACAGTATGTGTGACATAAAACCAACATACTCACATTGATATCCTGTACGATGGTGTACGTGTCAGTGCCGATATTGTCCATGCGTATCTTATGTCTGAAGTCAGCCTTGATTTCTCGGTTATCCTTGACCCACACAACAGTGGGGGCAGGGCTGGCCGTACACACACACGACAGGGAGATGTTCTTTCCACCGGGGTGCTGGATGATCTGGGGCTTTTCCGTGAACGTCGGTGGTGTCCCAGCAGGAGCGGGTTTTTCCAAACCTGGGAGTACATAAAAGATGTTATATTCACATATGCGCACAGCCGCACACTGTGTCATAAGCCTCTGGTGGCTATTACAATGTTATGTTTAATATTAAACGTTTAACTGAATCATTTATCATAAATTACCACGTATCATTTAACTTGAACAATGGGCATTAAGTAAGGACAGAAATGAGAATGCTTAGATGATTTGGGGAGTGACAATCCCTCGGGGGCTCGGCGAAAAACCTTGGTTCTTATCTATCTTTCGGCCCGATCGCTGCAGTCATTACATCATAATATGTACTTTGAGACGCCCCACCAGTATTTCAGTAAACGGCAGAAATGGTTAGAAAATGTAGGTCATGGGGTGACAGGTCTGGAAAAGCCTTAATTCCATAAGTAGTGGAGGATAGTAGAATGACGGTCAAGAATAACCTTTCGATCGAAGGCAGGGACATTTTGTCAAGTGGCATTTTTAGCGCAATTCTGGAGCAGGCGCAGGTCTTCATAATGACCTCCGGGAGAGCCATTATTATACAGGGTGATCGTAGTCTGGACTCACCAGCGAGAAGTCCTACACATGTCAAAATTGTCTCATATCTCATGGCATATATTATTATGTACTAAATTGCTTATATTTATATATATTTATATCGTAGTTTGTAATGACAATATTAATTACAGACCTTGTAGGTTAAGGGTGATGGTAGCATTGGACTCCCCAAGAGCATTTGACACATTACACTTGTATTCTCCTCCATCTTCTGCTGATGGTTTCTGTTGAAATCACATTCATTTGTTAGGTAGGTACTAGGTTTATTGTTGTTTCTCTACGACAATTTTTGGTTTGGGATGTTGTAAGATGCAGCATAATTATAAGTCACCTTATGAATATATGGCAGGCCTGTACTTGCCAACTTCTGTGTGCATGTACGATCGGCACCAGTTTTACAGGTTTGGTTAACAGGTTTGAAAATTTGTTTCTACTCAGGGAACACAAAAACACTATTGAATGTGTGAAAGGTCCCATATTTAACAGGCCCAGGACGAAAAAAACTTTGTTGTGCTCTCCATCACGTCCTTAAACAAGGTATTTTACACGACGGCCTCTTTTTGGAGCAGTTGTAGAAGTGAGTACTGATTATGCATGTAATGACACATGCTTTTCCATCTTGGTACAATAAATGATGAGGATATACAGTAGACCAATCAGTGAATGTATGAGGCTAGTATTAAGATTGTATTATAGGAGCAGTCTAGTGGGTAGCCTACAATTGAACAAACAAATTATACCATGTAGATTCAGTGTTATTTCCTTTCAATAATTGTACTAGTTTCAACGATGATTTTCTCAGCAGACTAACAGATGTAGCACAGAGAACAGTATGACGCCATGGTAAGGAGCCTAGTGGAATAGTAATTCTGTAACCCAAGATATATATATGATAAACAATTACACACATACCATGATGATCATGACAAGTTTGTAGACATCCTTCTGTCCCGGGGCAAGAGTACTGGTGATGGTATGTCTCGCTCCACCAACAATGGTGGTCGTACCCTTGAACCACGTGACCTGAGGAGCTGGATCACACTCGAGGTCACAGGTCACCTGGATCTGTCCACCCGCCTGGCTGATCACTGGTTTACTGAGGAACCGTGGTGGTTTGCCTGTCGGTTCCCTGCAAGTGAAATCATCGCCAATCATCATGCATGTTTACGGCTGTATGTGGCTGAACCACCTTAAGACGTTGCTATACTCGCCAAGTGAAGTGAATTGATTCGCATCCGTTACAAAGCGGTTTGGTCCGTATAACCAAATTCCGAATTTACATCGTTACTACATGCATCTATAGTACGGCTCTAAGCTGGGAGAAAGTGGGCAGATCTCCCAAAATAAAGTGAGCGTAGTTCTGGCAATAATACTTCAGTGAAGTGCCTGTCAGGATACAAACTTAGACCTAGAGGAGCGAAGTGAAGTGGTTTACTTTCTACCACTTCAGGTGTTAAATGAACCAGTATCTCCAGGGACACACCGAAAGAAAGTGGATTAGACCTCATAGTGTAGTGGTTAGCACGCCGGTTTCTGTCAACGATCGTCGATCAATCAACGGGTACTTCTGCTGCGGGTTTGCGCCTAGGCTGCAACCATTTCTGGGATTTTTCCCGGGCGCACAAACCCGCATTTGCGAGATTCCTGCATGACAACATGGACAGATTCTGAAAGTGCGGTATATAAATGCACACATTTATTTTTTTTTATTTTAGCTCGAACTGGGACCTATCCGGTATGTCTCGGAACATACGGTTTAGTATAGTAACATCATAGCTCTGCTTCTACAAATCATAGCATATGACAGCACCATGTGAGGCATACATGAGGCATACACGTACAATATATGACGATAAAAGGGTGAAGCTGAAAATTTTTTGAATAGTGTTCTTCGTGACTTCTTTTTTACCAAAGAGGCCTGATGATGTCATATGGAGAGGTATGGGCCTACAAGATGAAGTTGAGATCATGGAACATAAGTTTAGCGTCAAATGCAAAAATATATAGTTTATAATTAAATAACTATGATTATTATGTAGACTATGACAATCAGTCTATTAGAGAGTCGACTCAGTAGTCCTAGATTTTTAGCAACCACACAGTTATTTGGGTAGCCCATTAAGCTAATGATAACCAATCGTAGCTAGCGGAAGATTTGAGCTACCGGATTACTCAAGATCTGGATAATTTATACACCATTGCTTGTAAACGATTAGTAACTATGTTCTAGGTACCGTACATTATTTTTTCTATTATGTTTTACAAAATATGTTAAAAGCCAATTTTTCACAACCACGTAATCATTTTTTATGATTGTGTTACTTCACCAATCTCAATCATTGTTATCTTTCATATACATTTTCCAATTTTGTAGCTTTACCATTTACACTTACGGATACACTTTTTGTAGCAATAATACCAGTACATACAACACAACAAGACTGGTAAAAGCATATGTTGCGTAATAACCATTTCGTCGTCTACTATCTAATATCTATATTTTATTTATTTTGGAGCGCAGTCAAAATATTGGAATGTTATCTAGATTGTTATAGCAGCTTAAGGGGAATTTTCACAAAGAAACTATTCGCAGTTATCTTTGCCATAGAGATCAACACATCTTTTCGATTCATCATCCAATAGATAATACGACACAACTATGGCATTTAATAACTTCTTGTCATGTGATAATCTTGCACTTTGAAACGGCGAATTTCTAAACGGCGAAATGGCGAGCAACAATATATGTATTTGAGTTGAATACACGAATGTTTTGGCCTGGTACAGCACGCTTAATATTCTTGTGTAAAAAATCTAGCCATTGCCAGGACCACGCGAGAAGCCGAGAACCATAAAATGTGGTCCGGGAAAGAAGGTGGCTCAGAGAGGCTCGGAACGTTTTACTTTCTCGGGGAAATAATCTGGCCAGCGTAGGCGGTTTTTCTCGTGTAAACAAATGTGACCAGGTGTCATGTTTTAGCACTTGCAGTAGCAGTTGCTATCTCGCGGCGGATATACTTGCAGTTTTTAAGTAAAATAGAAAAATAAAATACTTGTGTAAATGTTCCTTGTCATAAATAAATGCTTGTGTAAAAGGGATATTGGAAACACCACAATAGGAACCTTGGTCATAATATTTTTTATGCTGCAACTAAAAAAAGAAAATTAAAAGATCTAAGAACCTACTACACGTTTAACATAAACACAAGGCCGATAAAATTTGAAGTCATCCCAACAAATAGGTTTTTGGAGAAAATTGTTAGGAAGAGTTGACAGTTCTAAATGATGTGAATGGTGTACAGCGGCAGATGACAAAACTTACAAAAGCACAGCATGTAAATTAATAATCAGTGCAACCCATAACGAGCGACTAGCCTTAACTTAACTGTATGACACCTTGCTACGGTTCATGTATATAATGAAACAATTTGATGCATCCCATCATATGTATAATGACACCATTTGATGTCTCTTGTCATTAGTAAAATACTGTACAATTATGCCATTAAATGACATTTCACACCTCCCAACCAACACACACACATTTTTAAAAAATTTGTTCTCGATGCGTGTATCACTGTATCTAGCTTAGCTAATTTACGCACCGGGTGAGTCGCATCGGACCAAACAAGTGGTCAAGGTGTGCGGATCACCATGCCTCAAATGACTCGACCATTAAAGCCGAGGACTCGAAGGATTAAAAATCCCAAGTCTAGGAGAAATCAGTGAAGAACATTGCCTGGGGGGGAGTCGCGAAGACTGGAAAAAAATAACCACCGACAACGCTCCTACTGATCCTCCACGCCTCAGTTTATGATTGACGCCAGAGGCTCCAGGGCAGGTGAACCTCATCGGACCAAATTAATGGTCAAAGTCTGTGGTTCCACCACCCCCCGCCCCGAATGCTCTATGTGAACCATGCACTACTGTACGGTATACCGTACAATGTTATACAAGTTCAATACAAAGGGTGGTTGAAAATGGGCATAAGACGTGTTAGTCTACTTACGGACAGTGTTCGGCAGTTCTGAATCTTCTGATGCCTTTGCTGTTAATGTAATTGCCTCTGCAGCAGATCGCGTTTTTTCGGTTCAGCCATACACCGTCTTTATACCAACACAACCCCGTCACTAAGCTCACTTGGTTAGGATGGTTCAGGTTTTTCAGTATGGTCTGTTATAACAACAAGATAATGACATGAGGAACGTATGCTTCCCGCGTTTTGGTATTTTTTAATCTTCATAATTATGTGACTACTTTTCGATTGTTGGTTTTTAAGGAGATATGTACTTGTTTAATGTGTGTTGTTATCGGGGCGTGTACCTGGGTAAGCGTAAGTTGCTGGATAAAAAAATCTACTTGAAAAGGGAGCACGATCCATCTGAACGTCAGAAGTGTAAGGGGATCAAACCACCATCCATTATTGTTAAATGTATATATTAAATATGATTGCTTTCGAATAAAAAAAATAAAAAAAATAAAAAATAAAAAAAAATAGAAAAGTACATTTTATTTTTTTAAACCCATATTCACAGTGTATTGGAGTAGCCGCGTTAGTCTATGATTCTAACAAGAATTAAAGCGATAACACCGATTAAGACTAACAAAATAAAATTTTATATAAAATATTTTTTTTTTTCAGTGGACATTAAAAGAATATTTTTATCGTATATTTACTACAAAAGAATGATTTGAGAAATAGAAGGGTAGGGCTATTCAAGTGTTCAAGTGTTTGAGTTAAAATACATATCAACATTTATATTGATAGCACTGTAGGGGAGGGAGGGGTAAATCCGAACGCGGGGTAATCCCGAACGACGCGTTTTCTCGCAAACTATTTGATGATTGGGTATGCAATGTGGATTCATAAAACCATTATTGTGCTAGTATTCCATTACCTACCCTAAAACTTACAACAGTTATATACATGGGAGTATAATAACAGTTATGTGTTTCGTCGATGATCGATTTAAATTTTATTTTGTCGTTAAGCTCACATAAAAAATTCACCGCTGCATGTTTTATTGTAGTGTTTGGTGATTCCCCTTTAATAACACAAGCACAATAAAATGAGAAAAACTCACGATAACTTCCCTTGTCCAAACTTTTTTAAACGGCGTTATCCCATAGGCATCTGATGTGGGGTAAATCCGAACAGGTGTGGGGTAATCACGAACGACGGCAAAATTTACTAGGTAGTTTTTGAGCTATGAAATATGTATTTATTGAAAACATTACCTACATCTATTGCCAACATGGCACTATAAACACAAAACATAGTAGTAGACCCATGTTAGGAAGTTTAGTGTGGTACCACGGTGAGGTACAAATTACCATGCCAAAAAGGCTTATATTGGCCAAAAATGGTTTGCGTGAGTATATAAAATCTCCGCTTGGCCTCTTAAAGAGCGAGTCAGCGTCACGTCTTGTCTCGAAAAGTTGATATTAACTGTACAATAATTTGTTAGTTCATAAAATTTTGACAAATGCATGGATTGCCAAATTTGATTTGATTTACGGATATTGTTATGGATAGTTTTTGTTACGTCGCAGAATAATACAAAATTACCAATACATCTTTTGTTGTATGTGATTCTAGAATAGAATAATTGACTATAATTATTATTATTTACAGTTATATAAATTAGTGCTTCTGTTATTTAATTTTGTAGCTTTGGTAGTAGGCCATTATAATTTTTTATTGATTGGTATGCGAGTAGCTTTTTACTGTTTTTTTTACTGATTTGTAGGTATGCAAGTAGCTTTTTTACTCATTATTTATTGGTAATACATTAGTAAATCCATTTATTTTGTAGTGAATTAAAAAAAGTGCCATGACATGTGTGTATTGATACGCAAATAACCGGTTAGTACTGTATACTGTTCAAGTTTCAACTTAAAGTGCTTGTTAATATATTTTTATACGCTGAAAAGTAAATGTTTTTGTTGTTTTACTGAAAATCAAAATATTTACTGTATGATGTATAAATTAATACTGTACTTCATTTACACTAGCAAATTTCTAAATGCGAATATGGTCAGGTCCGGTGGCTAGAAGTGTCAACGAAAGTGCATTCGGGACATCTTGTAAATATTTCTCGAATTACCACTTGAAGATCTCGCTTGCACATGAGACATGTCGTAAGCTCGTATATACCAGTTATCGAGTCATGACGACTGTTCGATAAACTTATTTACTTGTCGTGAACTCGGACTGCCAGAGATACGGGAGTTCATAACTATACTAGTAAAATACGATTACCATAACAGTTTTTAGGAGTCAAAATGGTATTTACGACCGCACAACCCGTCTCGATCTTCAGGTGTAATTTCGAGAAACAGCCGACGAATTGGTAGTTACGAGTTGTCCAAAATGCACCATTTGGCAAAATCTAGGCCACAGCTGCAAAATCTGGGCCAAATTACTTCGCCCTGACCCAGCCTGATGGATTTTATTTAATCACTAGAAGTTTTTGTACAAAACTCTTGTGCACAGTTACCCGTACCATGCACCGTAGTATGTTGGTGGACATTTGGTTGTGTGAAATGTGTAGTATTGGGTACAATATGCAATCGTAATATGAGGATACACAAACGAATATTCATGTTTATAAACATCATTGGGAGATGTGTGTATTTAAAAACAGTCTATGAAATCATAAGTAACAAACGATACATAGTTTGGACATAAAATACTGGTACCACAAAATACAAAGCATAGTTTAACCGGGTAACATGGTTTATACATGGAGTTATTATATCTATGGGTGTATACTGTATAGCCTATGGTTTTTTTATTCCACGATTTGCCAAGATATTATAATCAAAGTATTAAAAGAATTCAAATAACATCTGTTTTATTTAATAAAATATGAGGGGTACCGGTATCAATGAGTTCATGGAGCGGCTTATCCAAATTCTAAGATAATTTTTTGAAATGTAAAAATTTTTAGAATTCCAACGTCGATGATATGTACTTCAAATTCGATTCGAAATTACTGTGATGTCGAATTTGAATTCAAACTCGAGATGAATTAGATTCAGATTTAAATTGGATTCAGATTCAAATTTGATTCGAAATAAAGAACCAAAATTCAATAAAATGTAATAAATTCCTAGAAATTTTGGAAATTGGAAAACAAAAGTCATAGCGCTAATTTATAATACCTACTAAACTAACACTCGCGCATTTAAACCAGGAGTGAAGTCATAATTAATTTTTGATATGTTGCTAGGCAGCCGGTGATATGTAACATCGAAATTTTATTTAATTCCATCCAACTATGCCGTCGTTACGGGCATTGTAATTAGGAATAATTTGCAGTTTGCGGTGGGCAGAAATTTACCCGCCAAGAATGCTTGGTTTGGAATAACCCATGATGACGTCAGAGGGCGTATCACCATAACTGGAATGAAACTACGAAACGTATAATTCGCCATTGTACGGATTATTTGTCATTTAGCTATAGGTTTTGTTAACAAAATTGTTACCCCAAGCGCAATTGTTGGAGTGGTTTGT
>WNLI01062552.1:0-11123 GCA_025802215.1 Wirenia argentea
TCATCCGCTTAGCACTACAGAAACAGGGTTAAGCTCCTGCTCTATGGGCCACTCTGGCTCTGAAGGATTTACTTTTTACTGACCACAGTGACCAGGGAGTCCATTTAAGTTTATGGCAAATTTATATCCTATTTATGGCCAAACTGACCAAGGGGCATGTACAAATCCCATTAATTGAATTTAATTCGTCATTAGACATTTTGCTTTATGTGCTGTTTACACTGCTTTAGGTATCAACAAGTCATTAATGTCCGATTTTCCCATAAATAGACATAAAACAGTGTGATTAATTGTGATTTAATTTTATGAAAAAAGACACCTAAATCGTTAATTCACAACTAAAATGTTAATTTTATTTGTGTTTTGACCTTTCTTTTCAAATTTATACTGGTCAGCAATTTGCATTAATTTCTTTTTAAAACTCTCATTGATTCTTCATTTAATTTATACCCATCTAATGTGTTCACTCATATTAGAAACAATTTTGAAATATCTCCGGCTCTGTTAAGTCCCGTTCGTTTTTATGAATGAAACGAAATTCAATGAATCAAAACTAATAATTGTCGTTAATCTGCATAATTTTGCTATCAGTTGGCCTATCAATTTCTCAATTCTCATGCTTCATTTCATATAATAGTAATAGCCCTGTATTCATTCAATACCTAATGTACTTTTCAAATTTAAGCAAATTGTGCAGATAATACGTAAAATCATTTCATAATATCAATATTCTTGCCAAATGTGTTGAATGCATTTCTGAATTCTGAAACAACCTTATTTCAACATAATCGTCATTGTTGATGTATTTTGAGGTCAAATTCACATTAATTATTTATGCTATTTAGATTTTAGGTGATAATTTGTAATATATAATCTTGAATGACCTATGTGCACTGCAGTAATATCAATTTCAATATGAATTATAGAAAATAATATTATTTGTAAGTGTAAACTATGTTATCTATATTTGGTCAATAGACACAAACTCAAAAAGTCACAGGGGTTATGAACGACATTATAAGACATGGTCGCTCAGTCTACTGTGTTAAGTTGATAAAACAGACACTTATAATCTTAACAATTGGCGGCGACGGCCACTTAGCCGCCACAATCGCCGGTAAAATACTCGAAATTGTGACGGTTTGTGACAGTTTGTGACGATAAGTAAGGTCGCCGTGTGGATATTGTGTGGAGAGTTGGGTCAAATGGCCACTTAACGTACAATAATTTATGATAAGTCATTGTGAAATATGAATAGGTATCATTTTATAATGTTGTGAATTTATGATACTCGATGTAGCTTATACCCATAAAAGCACATCGTTGAATTTATTTTAGTGCATGTATACCAAAGCTATTATAATCGTTATAATAGCCGTTACAAAAAAAGTGTGTTTTAAAACATAATTATAATCCTGTTCTAATTGTTATTTGATCTATAATAGTTTTAAATGGTTTATTTAATTAATTTGCATAATAGACACGTTTTGGTCAAGAACAAATGTTAGTGATGGGGTGCAGGTTAATGTGCTTATTTTATTACATCAGCTAATAATACACGAAATAAATCAAGTAATAACACAAAATACAAAACATTAAATATTAACATAAATAGCATGTTTATCTTGTTTAAAATTATATTGTAAAAAGTTTATCAATATTATCTAATTTATCTTAGATATAGTTTAAAAGTGAAATCATTATTTATTGTTTTGGGGGTGTGTAAAACCGCACCTGGTGACTTGTTATATTTTACAATACTGGTATTAAGATTAAGATTTTGTTTGTCGATAATAGACCAACACAATACATTTTGCATTAGATAGAGAAACATAAAATTTATTATCACTTATCAAAAACTATATATAAATGCACCAAGGACAAGGCTTATTATGCCCAAGTTGAATAAGTTTATAATTTATGATGAGTTATTGTTTATTGTAAACAAAGGCAGTAACAATTTATTACTTGATAATCGCAAAATTATCAATGAACTAGATGACAGGTTATGCTCTCAAAATATTGTTATTATGAAGAGCAAATTGAGTATGTTATAATAAATCACTTTTCGATTTTTGATCATTTTCCACTAGTTGGTGCACAAAATTTACATAAATGCACTTTAATTTGTACAAAATATTGTTGTGATGTTTGTATGGAATGAACCTTTAACGATTATCTGTCAATAAGTTGGTGCAATTCACATTGTAATTCATTAAATTTGTTATGTTGTAAATGATGCAGAGTCGTGGACTTAACAACAACAGCAAAATGTACAGTGATAACAACGACAATGATGTCTATAATTTTCTGATCGAAATCTTCTCAACAAAATTTGATAACAACTAACAACAATCAGATCAACCCTTCTTAAAGATAACCCCCCCCCCACTCGACACCACACTATCTAACAGGGTGATCATTTTCTCATCTCAGTGCCATCAAAATGTCACTAAAATGTCACCCCGCGTGACACCCCAAACAATATCCATGTCAGCGACTCAGCATGGTGTATGACAACAACAAAAGGTAATGCACCAACATTTTGTGAAATTCAATGGTTTCGTAATTCTTCGTATATTGAATTCGTCTATAATGTCTTATTTCTATTTCCATGGCCTGCTGGTTGAAGAGAGAGCGCCTTTACATCCTTGTTTGTATGCCAAATGTGCAGCACAAGCATTAATGTCCTGTTAGTCCGCAAAATTATATGGTTTCCGACATTTTCTTTATCATTTTACTTCCTTGTTTGCATGTCAACTAAAGAATGTATTAATATGTAGCTGCAGCGCAGTGTACAGTAGAGTAGGGCTATAATCTGTGGAACTAAGCTAAACATTAAGTCCTTGTTTCGTGTACATACAAACTTAACATTGTGTGTGTTTAGTGTTTACTCGGAGAAGCTTTAAAAGTACGTAACTCGGAGTGCATAGTTTCATCCATGGCGCGGCTCCCCCTCCCAAACCACCCTCCCCATTCCCAAGCCTGATGAAATGAACTACACTTGACATCTATGTAAGTTCTACTGTTCAGTGTACAATGACAACATTTTGTTTGTCAAATGGTAACCCCCCTTAAGGCAGGTAGGAATATGTGGCATATACTCAGACATCACAACCACTGGTCACCTGTGGTCAATTTGCAATGATGTGCCATTTGCCATGCTTTGACATTTGTTAGCGTGTCCAAATTGCCATTGGCCATGAGTTAGAGATTAGCACCTACTTGGCAATTGATGGGCAATTAATTGTCCATTTGTCCTGTCTGTAATGATTAATGCCAACCAGGTGAGATGAGTCCAGTCATACCTTTTACCCCAAAATGTTCTGTTGGTGTATACTGTACTTCTGTTGGTGTACTTCTGACTAAACAGTTCGAGGCTTCGAGCTACACATACGTAATCCACGTTCTCCGAACTTCTCCCGGTATGTCCCGTGAGATACTGGTTCACTTTTCACGCACCTCCAGAGGGTGGCAGAAAGTAAAACACTTCGCTACACTTTATTTCACTAGTGTAGCAATTGATAAAATTGAATCGATCCACATTATTTATAGTGTTATTTGCATAGATTATTTGAGGTTTTGATGAGTTACATTCAATATAGCACAAGGTCACGAAGGGTCATTACAGTCGATCAATAGATAGACCCCAGAGTCTTTCAGCTTAAAGCGGTAGGTGTAATGATGGTGCAATTTGATTTTGTGGATAGAATCGTTTTGAAACTGACGCGAATCAATTCACTTCCCTTCGCAAGTAACGATGGTGCAATTTGGTTTTGTGGATAGAATCGTTTTGAAACTGACGCGAATCAATTCACTTCCCTTCGCAAGTAACGGCTTTATGGTTGCTCCATGTACCAAATGCGCAAGACAATCTAAAAAGTGACCTGTGACAGTAACAAACTTGTGTTCGGTCGAGTCTTATGAACTGGGATAAGCTCCAGAATCCATTGTATTGGCCATTTGGACGCCATAATAGAACTACTTTTTTGTTCACCATAATCTGGACTTCCCCTACACTCCTACAGTCTTTTGTTTATTGTTTTAAATAATGATTTCCCTCCCTTGTCAACACCCACTCATTATTGTTGTGTACACAGTATTTCCTCACAGATGTCATAAAACAACAGATTCTTTTACTTGTTTGTTATCATGTCAAACAACAGTGTTGTTGCTGTAATATGGCATGGTGTCAATAATTAGTAGGTTCTTGAAGGATATGGCAATTAACTAAGTGATGTTCCATCTGTTTCAATTACTCAGGGTGTCATTATTCATTAACTTGTGGCCTGTCATTGAACAAAGATGGGGTGGGGAGGGTTAATGACGTAAAACAATGGTGATGGTGTGGGGGTTAATTTGTAGGGGTTAGGTGTTTAATTTCTAGGGGTGAGGTTGTTAAACATAACCATCAGGCAGTTTAGTGAAATGAGTCAAATGACGCTGCTGGTGTCATTAAAACAAAGAGTGCCAATCATTGAAATACATGGGGGTGGTTTCGAATCACTTTCGATGACAACTTGAATTTTTTATCTTACTGGATTTATTTGACATGGAATATCACAACTAACACTAACACTTTTGATAATTGCTTTTCTAATTGAAATGTAGTCAAATTAAATGTCGTGTGTGGCTTTTGAGTGACAAATTATAATTCTTGGCTGTTTGTAATTTTAAATTATCGTAAATATTGACAGAATATCATATTTTAGATCATGCAATCTTGTACAGATGTTGTTTAGTTGTATAATACAGAAGCCAAAAATATTTTAATAACTGACATGAATGGCATATTTTATGATACGAAAATGACTAATAGATCCTTGCCAATACTATCGTATCGCGTACAATAATACACCTCATACTCGGATAAGAACTTTCATTCAAAAGTTCAAAATTCAAATAATAATTATATGTTAAAACACCTGCCGCAAACTGCTATAGAAATGTATAAACATACCGTCGAGTGTCGACAAAATTGGCCTAATGGTCTAAGCCACTTATCGCATAACATTAGTTTTATCAAAATTAGTTTTATCAAAATTATTTTTATCAAAAAGGTGTTAATTTTGTACCTTGTATTTTTATATGCCTAATCACCTTTTTTTACAGGTAGCTGGCTGGCTGATTGACAAAGTTTCATAAAATTGATGTATTATTATCTAACATTACTAGACGAGTCAAGCGTGCATCTGCCTTGTGAATAGATGGATTGAACAGTAACTGTTGTTGGTTCGAATGCACGGATCTGAGCCGAGTTTACACTAAAATGTGACTTTACACTATCATGTTTTGGCAGGTCGTGGCAGGTCCTGGTCATTCATGTACATTCATTCATCTTTTCAGTCATTCATTCATCATCCACATCAAAAGAATGTTCTATTTTTGTGCAAAAACAGCATGTCATGAGATCGCAAAAGTTGATCACGCCCCATGTTTAGTTACTGTAAAAACAACCTTTCCTATCCGCATCGTACGTCACACAATCGAAGGAAGCTATAGTAGCTCGCTGTTCGGAACAGCTCACGTACGTACCGGTTACACTAAAGGACAAACGAGGGCTACTCTCAGCCCACCTGCTGGCCTGTAGCTGGTATACCCAGTTTACGCTACACAAACTTGTGGCCAGGACGACCCAAAAGTGATAACCGCAGTAAGCGCAGTTTACATAATACTATGATTTTATTTTATTCAACCATAATGACAGATTATGTTTGACATGAATAATCCTCTCACTCAGCTGTCGCCTTTTGTCACTTTTTGCTTAGAAAATTGATACCGCAGTCATATATTATTGTATGCCTGTGATATATTGTACCATATTATATACAGACAGGATTTAAAATATGATATCTCAATAGGACACATTGAATGATCGTGTTTTGATTGTGGAATAAAGCTGCGGTTTTGTAACATCTGGCGTCTACAATCTGGATTATCTGCGTCCTTAAATTTTGTCACGAGGTCGACAAACTGTTGTAGACATATATTGGTGATGATACTGTAACTAAGTCGGCAATTTCAATGCGAAAAATAATTATATTACAGTAATACCTCGGAAAACATAATTACATTTATATCTTGCAACATCTTGTCGTCTGTTTTTTCAATAATTATTGTTCTCCTAAATGTGAGTCATGTAGGCTAAGCAATCACTTTTTTACGTGTCCACTAATTTTTTCTCCGTTTAGTACGACGGATTTAATTAGGCTTGAATTTCATTGGTTAATAATTGTCAACGCTTCGTTCGTTCATCATACAGCAGATATTGTGACAATTTCATTGGCTACTGTTTAGTCGTCGGCTCGTCGCATCACCTTGATTATGATGCAGCACCTAGTAGGTAGGTCAGCAACCGGTTTCAATAGTGCACTAATGTCATTTTGACGTCATGCTTATAACATTGAAAAGATGAGTCAACCAGAATTTGAGGGGTTAAAAGCAACAACCTGATATGTCATCTCTATAACATGTAGTGCAGCAGGTTCTTGCGTACAACCCCTTAGACAGTCTTCTCTTTCCTGCATGTATCACCGGAATAATAATTGAACGACTTTTTCACAAATTTATCATAGGTTGATAATCCAATTTAGAAGTATGACGACTAATAACCTGTAATATTTACATCGTCTGCTTAACCCGTTTACTGCCAGCTTATCACAGATTCCTAGTACAGAAATGCACACATAGCATAGCTTACGCAATTTTAATTTCTGCATCAATATCGATGACCACCGGTTCTTGGCTCTTTTGTGACAAATGTTAAAGGGAAGTAATTGGTGTTAAAAGTAGCACAAAATGCTAATTTTGTCAAAGGGAGATTTATAATTTCGAAAAATCGTCACTTTGCCAAAATACTGTACATTCAATTAGAAATCTACACACCTAGATTTAGTAAGAATACTTATGTGTATGCTGTATCATATTCACAGCACATATACTAATTATTTACATTGACTGACCCTTTTATTTGTCGACTCTCCAAGAAAGGGTTAACTTCTTTAAATTGTTAATACATCCTCCCTCACTTCCAGCAGGATATAGCTGTGATTGGCCAATGTACACAATCTCCCAATCAGGAAGTGACTAGGAAATGCGCACAATCGTTTAGCTCTAAGAGGCAGGATGTAGGACTTTACTTACAGGTCAATTACAAGTCAGTGCAACAGAGACAGAAAAAAATTGTATGCAAATTAGGCCAGACTACCAATATTTGAACTTCAAACTGAAGTACAAAGTGTCATTGTCGCGTGGGCTTATAAAATATTACTGTCTGTGGTGGCTCATTCAATTATACTTCAAATCAATTTTGAATAAAAATGCCAGATCAGGTGTTGTTTATTAGCCTAGACAAATACAAATCATTTTGCACAGATTAAATCATTTTGCACAGATTATAAATTTAAATGTTGAATCAAAAAATCGAATAACGACCTTAGAATCGATTTGATTTAATTACTTTACGCGTGTTAAATCAACTGTCTGATATGCTACATTGCTACTATGATCGCATTATCATTATAACAGTAGTAAATCGTCATTTTTCATAATCAATCATATCCCAGACGAAATGTGAAATGATACTGATATGTCATCTTTTTCTGCAAAATATTACTTCCGGTATGCTTTCTATCATTTGTCACTACAAAGGCAGAAAATAATATTTATGGTCACTAAAAATAATCGTCGGCATGATGTTTAAAGTTGATAATATTGTATATAATTTGTACAGATTTACTGTATATGGGTGGGTAGCCTTGACAGATACAATCAGTCGATACTCTACAGACTCGACAGTGAGACACGCTTCAAACTGCTCTTTTATGGTCACCGCTGCAGATTCGATTTAGAATACCCAGTTGATTAAAATTTTACGTTCGGTTCAAATGGATGTTTTATGTGGTGATTTGTAAATGACACGTTGCCTCTGAGGAGCGTTTTATGTCGTGCCAATTAGAAAACTCATAGAGTTTACGTGGATATCATGTGTTTAACAAATATTTAATTGTAATTGAGGTGGCATAAAACGACTGTTTAAACTGTAGTTACCGCACCTAAGATGTACGCGACATATACTTTACTCAATGTTGTTTCAGCACTTAGTTGTGATCCTGCGTTTGAGATTTTTCGCTTAACTAGAATTCTACAATGTGAAAGGTGTCTCGTGCTGGGCAAGGACAGAAAATGTTCATGTGAAATTTTACAGCAAGAGAATTTGCATGGGGTATTAGTGACCACCCAAAATCCATTACATTAATGTTATGTGACAGTTCAGCCATAAAGTCTACAGGGCAGTTTTATAGCAACCTGTTATCTGACAGGGGGCAGTTTTATAGCCATTTTATCTGAAAGGCCATTAATTTTATCTGTCATTGTTTTACCAAAGTTCCCAGGGTCAGGTCTAATCTATGGGTTTAATGCACATGATTTTGGTCTTATACACAGACCACATTGGGTAAATAAAAGCTCATGCATTTGTTGCCGAGATATTTTCTTCTTCTATCAATATTATATTATTCTATGCGAGTATTTAGTTTAGTGTCATTTGTGCGCCAGTAAAGTGATGTGCCGCGTCAAGCCAAGCCTAAAACTATATTGCACAAGTTTTGAAAATGAAGTTTTAGGCCACCTTGCTGTTGCAGAGGAAAGGTCTGACTCGCGATCTTGCTTTAGACCGAAAAGCATTGAGAGCTGCTATCATGTAAACCCATAAAAATGCTTGCTGATGATGATGATGATGATTTGACAAACACAGTAATGTGTACAAACTAAAAAGACCATAGGTGGCCATATGCTTAGAACTTTACCACAAAAAACACAATATAGTTTTCTTTTCCATTCATAACCATCAAATTTGCAAGTATAAAAAGCTACAAAGCTGTTGCTCTTTCAGATAATTTGCCGACGCAGACGTAGTAATTGTGAAGCAATCGATCAACCAACCAACGGAATATCCATCAGACATACCACATGGCCTGTGTTATCCTATTTATATATGTTGTAGTAGTACTAGTTAATGTAATAATGCTTATCCCATTGTACTACTTAACGATGCTATCAGTCTGACATTTTGTTCCATTATACAATGCATTATACAATCCATTATACCGTAAACAATTAACATCACCCACCCACACAGTATTACTACTATATGTATTACACATAAGTTATGTGATCTGTGAAATGAAATGAAATGAAATAAATTTATTTCGATCAAGCCCTCTGAAGGGTATACGAAATACATTATACTAGTTGTTAGATACTTATAATTTCGAAATACATAATATGAAATAAAAAAACAATAATTAGAAAAAAAATAACCTAAAGAAAAATAATAAATGAGTGAATAAATAAATAAATAAATAAATACATACCTATTATAATAAAAGATATAAATTATACACTGATGATGGGAGGATAATGGACCAAGAAATGATTACAGATATTAGTAGTTACTGTTTAATAAACCTAAATTCCCAATTTCCAGAAATGGCTGTACTATTACGCAGTACTTATCAAATTCAATAATTCAATCAACGAGATACTAACAGTCAACGTCTCAACGACTAACATTCACCACAAAATATCGTCATACTTTGAGCAATGGGCACGGCTCTATACAAATAGGATAATAGATAAGTTCATGAAATGTTTATATGAATATTAAGCCGCCTGCCATAAAATCTGCTCAGTGCATAATTTTTGAGCAGCTCAACATTTCAAGCTGTCATTGCCTGGCTGTACTGTTGACAAAAAAAAATTATGAAGCCATCTATAAGATAGTAGACTAAGAGTGACGAGTTGTCTGTTGGATGCTAAAACAGAAGGTTTAAAAGTTATGGTCAGAATACACAAACTTGTAAGTTATGGTCAGAATACACATGGAAAATTTAGATACGATTTATTACTATATTGCTATCGAGTTCAAACACAAATACATACCTACGTATTTTTTCTCGAACTCGCCCGTTAAATGCCTCTTTACAAATGTGGTTTTGCCGACACCCCCATCACCAACCAACACCAACTGCAAAACACAATGACAAATTATAATGATGTATATGCAAATGTATATGCGTATCAGCTTGTGGAGGCAACAATATACAGGTTTGTTATCAATGTTTGTAAACATACCTTGTATTCATCTATAGGACATAAATTATAATAGCTATAGAACATAAGTTTTCAATAATTGAATGACTGGACTAAAAACTAGCTATGTAGTAATGTACAGCATCATGGAGAGCTGGACTAGTAGGACTACGGTTGTTTATTTAGTATTCAGTATGTAACGGTTTTAACCCTGGGCACATAAAGATTATAATTTATCGTAGATTCGTAGCAGACAGGATCAACGACTCAGTTGTTGTCACTAAAAAGTGGTCACTATTTTTTTGTGCATACTGCATAGCATACAACGGTAAATAAAGTGGCTAAATTTTTTGAAAGCCGGATTGAATGTTTATGTTTTACATGTGCAGAAATGGTCAGTAGGTGGCCGGCCCGGTAGCATGACTTGCCGTTTACAAATTTTAGATCGGAGAGAATGTCCTATGAACTTGTAATTTTGTAAACATGTATTGTTATTGTTAAACATGAATTCATCACCGGCGTCACGACTAACCATTTAATACCAACTTACCCAGTTTCAATGTCATAGGCCTACCTTGAATGTGGGCATCTCTTCATCTTTTTTCTCAATTTGTTGATCCATTATGATCGTTTGTCTTGACACCAGGTCAGTGTTGTCGAGATCTGAAAAGCCAAATGTACAATATGAATTTCCGGAGTCGCAGTCGATACCGGCACAGGTCACAGACCTAAAATTACATGTCAAAAAGTTAGCCTAACTCACTCAAAAATTCTAAATTTGACACAAATATTTCATAATATTGGCTGCCCTCTCTGATACAAAATAATTGATAAACCATTTTGTAGGATAATTATAATAGGATTTTCATTTTGGAATTTCCGGAAAAAGTGACTGTAGCCTACCCTTGAGAACATCTCGCATGACCTGAGCTGTAGGCTACCTACCTCTGAGAAGGCACCGTCGATTTCAACTTCTTGTACCTTAATTCTGCTGAATACCTCTGAGAGAAATGAACGAAATAAAATGTCGC
>WNLI01062663.1:0-11121 GCA_025802215.1 Wirenia argentea
TTGACAAATCATTAGGGTCTCCTGATGGATTTTTGGGTAAAGGATTTACAAGGGCATGTTTGAAATGTTCAGGGAAGGTGGCGGTCTCAAAAGACTCGTTTATATCCTCTACGAGTTGTGGGATTAAAAGAGGAAGATATTACATGAATGTAATATCATACCTGCTCAGATCCCCAATTCTCTCCGTGGAATTACGGTCAATCTGCAGTCGCCTGGCCTCAGATCCTGTATCATTCAGGTCATTCAGTCTCTTATTATTACTCAGATCTTACACATTTCTGTGGTGAAATCGTGAATGTAATATCATACCTGCTGAGATCACCAATTCTCTCCGTGGAATTACGGTCAATCTGCAGTCGTCTGGCCTCAGATCCCGTATCATTCAGGTCATTCAATACCCGGTCAAAACTCGACAAATTTTGCAGCTGTGGATGAAAATCAAAATAGTTTTAAGATTACAAAATGTATATACTGCAGTACTTAATGCACACTTAAGACTTTACTTTAAAGTCTATAGCATAAGTACTTTTCGATTCACATCAGCTTATTCAGTAATGTCTCGTAATGCCAACAACAAGAAGAACAATAAATGAGCCTCTCCTTAAGTCAGATTCATGGGACTAAAAATGTCTCACTTTGTCGCTGCTGTATCATCCCTCAAAATCCTTTTAAGAAATAGAGTGGCTACAGGCGGAAATTATGTAGGCCTACCGGAAATAATTATCCCGTCTGGAGGAGCCAATTTAAAATTGAAAAGCTTTTAAAAGTATAAATTAGTAGACATTTAATGTAATCTGATACATACACGAAGACAGAGCGAGGACGTTGGATATACCTGTCAAATTCTGAGTTAAATGTACTCGCGGTACCGGGTATGAGGATTTTAAATAAAACGCAGATTCTTTTGCTTGAGTACAAAGTTCTCTATGCCTCACCGTGCCACATTTTGCTCATGTGAATATGGCAAAAGGTAATTATAGCCACATTAATCAATGATCATAGACTGGAGTCACACGAGCAGTCTGTGATGTACACTTCCCACCAGCTAGTATATCAGTTAAATCTATGTTACTAAATCTTGTTCGATGCTTGCGAAATCGGCATGTCCATTTAAGATTGAAGTGCAGTTTCTGGAGTTTAGCTTTGAGATATGTTGTGTCATTTATGAAAAATTACAGTTTATTATGATAGGTTAGTCACTGGTGGTTTTTGATAAAATAAAATAGTGAAGCAAATTCGTACTACAAAACAGTTTTATGGTTAATATCTCTCTCAATCTCGTCAGTCAATTATAGCCTACTAATCACATACGGTAACAGACGGATGCCTGTCATTACTTAAATTTCAGTGACCACATAAACATTTGAAACGTAAAATGACCAATCTCTTCTACACGTGCTGGGACAGGGACAAGGATTTTGGAAATATTAACTATGGACTATGGTTGGGTAGGTCAGGCATATAGTGGTGGATATGGTCAGGCAAATGGTGATGTACATGGCAGATGTGTTCAGGCATATGGTGATGGATATGGTGGGGGATATAGCTATGGAAATATATATATATGACATTAACGATGTACCGGTACATGGTTATGACATTAACAATGTATATGGTTATGGTTTATGGTTAAATGAATATGTGAATGAGAATGGCGGTACATATGACGGTATGTATGTATATATATGACTATAGTGGTGTGTTTTGGGATGCTAATAATACAGAACTTATTCCTTTACTTTTCCCCTGAGTACGTTTATGTCAGTCTACAACATCTGACCTTCGACCTCCACCCCGTGTACAGTACAGCGATCATGCTGCTATCAGCCTTCACACTGATGGTGTACCGTGGGCTACCACGAAGGTCATGTCTATATTTCTGTCTCGTGTATATCGCGTTCCTTGATCACACCGTGAACCTCACCACTGGACTCATTGACTACGTCCTACCTCTTCTCTCCACGACGACGACGCTTTTCATTGAGTGTACGAGTATAGTTTCAATTGGTACACCCGGTAGAACACAGCAACAAGATGGCGAAGCTAACACCGTGTCATTAAGTCATATGACATCCAGTCCTGGTCAGATTCCCCATGAAAGCCGGGGGAAAATCTACGTTTTTGCAGGATTAGTATGTACTTTTCGATCCATATCAGACTATCCAGTAATGTCTTAATGCCAACAAGAACAACAGTAAGAATAAACGAGCCTCTTGTGGACTAAAAAATGAATAAACTATGACTCACATCTGTACTGATCTTCTGCAGCCGGCTGTACAGCTCCAGGTTGAACTTGATGGGGTCACCAGTGTGGCGGGTTATGTAGCGTGAGAACTGCAAGGGAGGTCGTGCACACAATATACGTGTCACAGATAACGTGAAGATATAGTGATGTCGTTGCATCTGTAGCCTAGTTTCAAAAACTGTACACATAATCTACGGAAAACTTACGTATATTCCGCTATATATTATGGTTTAATAAACTTCCAATGTGCCTTTTCTGTAGGCAGTATATATGTATTGCCTAAATAAAATGTTTGCCTGTAACAAAATGTTAGTATTAAAAAACTGGTACAGTAAACATTGAAGGCTTTCTCCAGTTGTATGGATGCGACATAGTGTTATGGTATTATGCCAAGTCCAGAATCCTAGACACTCAAGGCTGTGTATTTAAGATTACTGAGGAAATATATTACCATACCAAGGGGACATATGAAACTGTTTATTTTAGGTATATATGCCAGTATTGCATCAATCAGTGACGTCTTGTGGCTAATCTGTCCACATCATATTTGGTAAGATGATAATAACCTATCACTGTATACTATACTTCCACTCAGTAATACAGTAAGAAAGGTCACATATAATACTACTAACACTAGTATAACATTAACCACGAACCTCTTCAACCACCTTTTTCCTACTGATCTGTTTCCTAAAGTCGCCATACAGCTCCCTCATCTGCTCACGTGACAAGGCACACACTTGACGCTGGAATTTTTCTGCCATCGTCGCGTTAGAGAAAATCACATAATCTGTGACGTTGCCTTGGGTACAAATACGTTTGGTCAATTTGTCGATAGACGCATTGGTTGGCTGGGCGTCCATGCCCTCCATGAGTGTGCGAAGTGTGTCCATGGACGACAGAACTGACCCTTGGAATGAGTCGCCTCCCCTTGTCAGGTTCACACCGAACTGTTGAGGAAATTAATATAGATTTAGTAGGCTAAACACATTGCAGTATTGAACCCACGGCTGCCTCTTAGTAAACTTAAATGAAGTTGTTCCAAAAGATATATTTAGTGTCTATTTATGATGTTGCAGTATTGACACTGTATATCATAAATAGACACTAAATATATCTTTTGGAACAACTTCATTTAAGAGGCAGCCGTGGGTTCAATCCCAAACATTTCAGAAATTAAAATTGGGTAGCGTAGCTGTATCACCCCGTGTACTAGAGGCGTGAGAAAGTCAGAAAGTAACCTGCGACAGACTATGAAGTGTCCTGTCCAGGCGGTACAGTGTGGCTTCCGTTGAATACAGTACATTGCTACACTTAGCACTATGAACTGGGATAAGCTCTGAGGCCTATTAACCACGTCGGAGGCTACGAATGAATAACAGTACTTTTTTATCATACAATAATTTCCACAGTACACATTATATGGACTGACATTATGATCTAGCAGTCATAGAATCGTCTTGGGTTTAGCTGTTTGCAGTACTCTCTCTTGAAGAATTGACCTACCAGATTGAGCAAGGCACTGACTTACTATACCCCTGTTTGCCTCAACAAGTTCAATCTCTAATAAACCATACTCTGGGTAGTCATCAAGGGAATTCTACCGGCTTCTTCTCACTGTGTTCGAGTCATGGAACATACTGTATATATTTTATCAATGTTTGTTGGCTTGTGCCGGTCTCCCGTCACCAACTTTGTCACTATGGGTCAGTTTTCTACTATTGATGTGCCACAGCTTAGAGTGTACTACACTAGCACAACGGGTGCTGCACTCTGTATGATTGTATTCATAAATGACTAAACAATGCTTATCTACAACTGAAGACTAAAATCTACTACTAAATGCTGCACATATCACACATTCGTGTAACATACCGCGGTGAGATTGACTGTAGCGTTGTTGAGGAGTGCTGACAATGCATCAGGAGAAATGGTGATATTCTGTCGCTGTACATCCTTCACGAACTGATCAGGGTCAGTCAAGAATTGGGAGATTCGCATTCCAGCTGAAACACATGGTTATAATTTAGAATTAGGTTATGAAAATTATAAATCTGATACTGCACTAACTTTTGCTTTGGTCGATGTTGCGTCCTTATCACACGGACTTCGGCTGGACAACAGTCAGCTAGGCGGTGACCCACGGGATGTCGACTGTGGATCACGTGACAGACGGCGAGGAATGTTGCTAAGCACGCGGTCCCATGAATGCGAGAGTTGAAATCGGAGGCCCCCCTTCTTGTTTAGTGATGGATTCTCAATGCGTTCATATATGGATTCTTTAACACCCCGTTCATGCCATTTATCTTCACGATCGAGTATAGTGACATTGTTCATTGAGATGGAGTGCCCTGTCGTTTGTAAATGTGTGTGATCCACAGTCGACTTCCCGTGGGTCACCGCCCAGCTGACAGTTGTCCAGCCGAAGTCCGTGTGATACGGACACAACGTCGACCAAAGTAAAAGTTAGTGCAGTATCAGATTTATAATTTTCATAATGAATAACAACTGCACGAATCATGATTCTCAAAGTTAAATACAGTGTATAATTCATAATGAATTTGACTTTTGTAGTGCGTCAAAATTAATGTTGCACGACAAGGAGAAAGCTTGAATACCAAAAATATGGTATATATATATATATATAAGTATTTCTACACTGCAATTTTGGATATCCTTAACCGTTAACACTTTTAGTGCTAGCAACACCCATACACTATTGGTTATGACTTATGATGTATCTCTATGTACATCATTTCTGCAATAGTAAAACTGATATACTAATATACTAGCCTACTGAGTACTGAGCCAATAGGCTACATACCGCTTACTCAATCTAAATATAATATACAGTATGACAATATGATCGGAAGGGTCAAGGGTGTTGGTCACATGAATAGCATAGCCTAAGGATGCAAACAAAATATACACAGTAAGTGTCGGGAATTGAACTTCGGATATCCAGCACATAGGTACAGATGCACTACTCTGCTGGGAGTGGAACTATTAATTCTTCTAATGCCAACTGCGACCAAAAGTCGAACAAATAATTTTTTAATTTGATAGGCCTAATGAACGTGTGTACGACTACATACACATTTTGAGGTGCACAAATTTGTAAACACATACTTGACTACTTGTACTGCACACACCTGTAGCTTCCATGGCGTCGGCGTACCCAAGTCTTACTTTACCCAGACATTCATGCTGAAATTGCAAGCAAAATGTTAGTCTGTCTTGTAATAGGAAAAATTGTGAGATTTTTTCAGCAAGAGATTCTCATTGTTTTGCTACAGGTGTTTCTTTCTCAATTGATCCCAGTATGTTAAGGTTGACCTCCTATACGTGACCATGCCAAAGTAGCAGCTTGTCTGTCGGAGTTGTGTGGTGCTGCTATGTATAGTATAGAGAAAGTTGTTGAATATCAGCGTTGGGGTCATGTCAGAAACTATGCTCTCTGATCTGATGTGTGACAGTATATGAGGATGACATGTGTTCTACAGTTTCCGCGATGCTGGGGCAGTGTCTGCAGTGCCTCAAAACGGAGAAATTCAACTTTGTAAGTTCCATTTCATATATTGACCGCTAGTTTCTGATTTGGTTACAAGAAAATTATCATAGGGTATTATAAAAATAGTTTAAACTATTCACAAACATAAAATTATAGCTCACCAGAGCTTACGTGCGACGTCCAACACACTTCATCAGTGACTGCTGGGGTAGACACTAGTCATGTGACTATCATAGGGTAGTATATACAAACTGTAAGTCTACTTGAGTTGAACACTTAAGAGTAGCCTATGCATTTACTAGGGCATTTACATAGTTGAAATCATGCAAAAAATTTGATTTTTTGTTCTGTTTCGTACCACGAGACACAGCGATACATAAAAAGACTGTACACAAACCACTTTCCCTTTTTCCTTACTTATATTACTGTACCTAGACTGACTTACCGGATCATAGCCACTTCCCACAGCCAAAACCACCACATCACCAGCACACGTACATAGCATACTCTGTAGTCTTTCCTTTGTCTCCGTGGTCATGTGTTTGCCTATACCCAACCATTCATTGTCTTGGTTTGACTTCATGGTGAAGAGAGTCTGAGAATGAAAAATACGTAAAATGGGTACCTAATGTACTTACTTACATACCCAACACAACTAAAACACATGACCCACACATGTATACACACGCTGTATATTCTTTCTTTTGTCTTCGTGGTCATGTGTTTGCCTATACCCAACCATTCGTTGTCTTGGTTTGACTTCATTGTTAAGATACTGTAATCTGAGAATGGAAAAATA
This sequence comes from Wirenia argentea, assembly GCA_025802215.1. Taxonomy (NCBI): domain Eukaryota; kingdom Metazoa; phylum Mollusca; class Solenogastres; order Pholidoskepia; family Gymnomeniidae; genus Wirenia; species Wirenia argentea. The sequence continues at coordinate 6,556 of WNLI01062663.1, forward strand.
CATAAAATGAGTCAGGGCCGGGAAAAAGTGATAAGAAGACAAACATATATTATATACTTAGCACTTAGCATCCTAAAACACTATCGGACGGAGACTGCGCAGTTGGAGTGTAGTATTTATAATTCAAACTCAAAGGGGTTGACCTTCGGCCGGCGCATTATCAATTATGTTTTCCCTGGGTGAGAACACAATCATTCCCTAGCCTCAGTTTACCAGCCTGTTAAATTGGTACTGATCGTATACATATTCCTTAGTTTGGGATGTATTGATTGGGAAGTAAAGCCTTGCATATAACTATTACAAATATACATTGTAAAGGGTACATAATATTATGGTTGAATGCCTTGCCCACGAGTAATATACAAAATGTGGGTGCTGGCTCAAATTTAAACCACTTTATTAGTTCCTGAATGTACTATGTACTAATTTCCATGATGCACTTTTAAACGGTGAAATATGTTTCCTCGGAGCACTTCCATTTCCCTGATGTACTTCAAGTACAGTAAATATGTTGTACTCGTATAGTACGGCTCTCAGCTGTGGTTTAAGTAGGCTATATCCGCTATAAGGCGGTCATTTCCCTGATAACCTACAAACCGATATTTTTCTAGTGGCCTATATCGGATATTTCCCCGAATTCTTCCGCGCTATTTCCGTCTGATAGCGATATAGATTTCCGATAATACGTCGTACCAAAATTCCGATGGTGAGGAAATACACTAATATAGATGCTGCCATAACCACACATATATACACTAATGAGAGATGAGCATAGATGTATAATATGTATTATCTGGTCTATTGGAGAATACATGTTATTTGCATGCATAAGCTGATGTATAGTACGCGGATCGAGGCGAAGTGATTGTTATAGCGTTACAGTAGATGCACGGTAGTGTGAATACGCCGCAACCATGTATGTATTGTAACGTAATGTACCCGAATAGAACCAAACTATTGAAGCACTTACAAGCTAGTCACAAAGACAACCCTATGCGGTGCAAAATATGTCACAAGCAATGCCAATATCTCAGGAAACTACAACAGCATGTGGATACCCATTTCAAAGAGTGAGTAAAGTACTTACGGTAGGTCTATAGACGAAAGCGACTAACTATACATGAGAAGGTCTGCACGTCGCATTGCCTAATATATATATAATAATTATTATATATATATATATCAAACGACGAATACCATCGAGGTCTGTATCCCTTAACTCCTAAGGGTACGCATGGGGGTTGGCCGCTATCAGCCGTAGCCCCGGATTAGAATGACCAATTCGTCGATTACAAACGACGCACTGACTGAGCTATTCTAGACTACATTCCCTGTAAACACGCGGATACACGCGCGAGTACGTATTAGATAAATAATCATACGATTTAAACAATGTCTCTATTTGTCATTCCAGAAGAAAATCTCGAAAACGCAAGCCGAGCCTAACACCGAAAGTCGGAAGCCGACCGTATAAACGAAGGAAACCTTCTGCAACGGTCACAAGCGCAGATCTGGGGAATGTACCGATATTTCTATCCTTCACCCCGTTCAACCCGGGCTTGGGTGATAGCTGTAGGGACGTTAACAAAATCCTGCAAAATCTGCAGTAAGTATTATAATGCTAATAACGATAAATAATTGAAACATTTAGTCTACACTTTTCAAATTACAATGCATTTCCGCGTATTTTGAAATCAAAAGGCTATATCTGCTCGAAGCTGTAATGTACAAATGACGAACCCCACTGGAGGTGTTTCATGACATACAGTTACCCCGAGTTCCCCTACTCTGATCTAAACGTGTTTTAAGTAATCGATAGTACGTCATGTATGATACATGCTGTATTACGACTCGAAATGTAAACACGTATTTTCATCTACGCAACATCGATCCGGACCATACGAGCCACGTGTTCGATCTCGGACCATTGCATACGAATAATGAAACGAGAAGATGGCCGTCGCAACTCCGGGTTATATTGTGCGAAATAATATATTATTACTATACATTTTTGTTTCCAGGCAACTGACCGAGGAGGTAGACGTAGAAACCGATGTTACTCAAGCAACGGGACAGCCCTCGACTGAGCTGGAACCCATGATCGAGTCGCTGGGATTGTCGTCGGATGCCTCCCTAATCTTCGACAGGTTAGAAATATAATGCGGGCTATTATTCGGGCTATTACCACTACTGTATAATACGGTATATTCTGCGCGTAAGTTTAATGACTTATAGCCGAGTGGATAAAGCACTCGTTTTTCTTACATAGGTTTGAATCTCGGAATGACTATTATCGTGTAATTTTACAATTTTTAAGAGCTATACATGCTTGTTACATATACAGGTCAAACAAAGAAATGCGCCACCTATAAAAAATATATAATTGAAAGCAGCGCGTTTCTTTTTTTGACCAGTATATATAGGATAAATATGCGCTATATTAATAACAAAAATACTCAAACTAAATGGAATTTCACACTCTCTAATGTTAAACCTAATAGGCCCCTATATGGATGTACACGGATTAACTTTTTTGACACTGTCGTGTGATATTCGCGATGTGATAAATAATGTATATTAATAATGTTTACATTTCCAGCCCGCTGGACCTCGGAACTCATCGACGATCTGAGCCCCTCGCTGTGGAATGCAACGGCTCCAGCACCACCCGAACCCGCAGCTGAAACGATGTCCTCGTCGGTCGATCCGGCGACAGATCTGTCCAGCATCACACCGTCAATTTCGCTACAAGCAGACGAAGACCTCCCTAACATATGGGACCTGCACAGGTTAGCCTTCTAATTATACACACGATTGCGTGTATGTACTATGTATTTTCCCATGTTCGTGTATGCGTGGGCGTTTGTCGGTACGCATGTAGGCACTGTTATCGTGCGCGCGAATGTACGCTGCGTATATCGCACGTATATGCGTGCAGGTACGTACGTACGTATGTATACACATATGCACGCACGTATGCGCGCATGTATGTATGTACGTATGCGTACATGTATGTATGTATGAATGTACGTACAGTATGTATGTACAGTACGTATGTATGTCGTATGTCGGTACGTATGTATACGTATGTATACGTATGTATACGTATGTATACGTATGTATATGTATGTATAGGTATGTATACATAATATGTATACGTATGTATACGTAATGTATACATATGTACACATACGTATGTATGTATGTATATTTGTATTTATGTATGTATGTATGCATGCACGCATTGTGCGTAGTAATAACAACATACATTTTATTTATGAGACACTCGTATATAACTTACCAAAAATTTACGTCGGATGTCGCACTATCCGACTGGATTGAAATTATATGAAAAAATTAAAGACCGTTACGATGCGAAGGCTGCTAGTTCGGTATTTTTTTCCTACAGTCCACGTGTATTAATTTTTTTTATCATACGTAAACACTACACATTTTACGGTCAAAATTTAAGTCCTTTTGCTAAAAGTCTGAAAATTTCAGTCCTTTAGCAAAATCCCTAAGTCAAACAGGCTTTTTGCTAAATGACTGAAAATTTCAGTCTTTTAGCAAAAGGACTGATTTGACAATAAGACTGTAACATATATACACTTTTACAGCGAATTGGAATGTTGGAGCCCGCTACACACGATCGACTTAACGTCGCCAGCTCCGACTACCTCTACGACGGATAAACCATCGCCGTATACGCCGCAAAGGCAACCGGTATCTCCCTTAACGTCACCAGGTCCAACTACCTCTACGATGGATAAAACATCGCCATATACGCCGCAAACGCAACCGGTATCTCCCTTAACGTCACCAGGTCCAACTACCTCTACGACGGATAAACCATCACCGTATACGCCGCAAACGCAACCGGTATCTCCCGTACCCATGGAATCTACGCCGACTGACATCATCTTGACACACTCAGACATAGACAAATTAAATAGACTGATGGAAATCATAGAAAATCACGAGCGTTTCTCCATAGAGCTAGCCGAGTCAAAAGCGTGGCTCGCAAATTTGTTACACAATTAAGTGACATATAGTAACTAGCCTATAATAGCATATAATAGCCTATAATATAATAATTATCTTCAATTATTATAAGGTTATATACCATCAGTTACTATAAAGTTAGCGAGATACGAAGGTTATGCTTATAGCCCGATGATGAACTGTGTCTAGTCCTATTCGACACTAGATACTTACGTATATTAAAATGGATATTTCTCGGGAATCTCGGCTCATGTCACTCATAAGTGACCAATTATTATAATTTTGCTATCTGTATATCAGGAATTGATAGATGTTTGTGGTGGTTATATAGACTAGCATGTGTTTCATTATGCCATTTTGTTGTCGTTTACATACTCGTAAATTGATCTGGAAAATGGAACAAAAACTTGGTTAATTAAATCGGTTAATTGCCCTAAGAAGATAAAATTTAAAAATATCCACCCTAAAATTTAAATATAATCACATCCACCCTACATTAACATACTCGCGAGTATTGGAATTTAATCAAACTGTAGCCCTGATTACAAACCAATTAAAATTAAT
>WNLI01062774.1:0-11118 GCA_025802215.1 Wirenia argentea
TGGAAAAGGTATAATGCATTTGTAATTTCCCAGGTAAGTATTCATAATTATCAAAATTATGAATGAATTTTGTATATATTTTGACTTAACCGTTACAGGGCAGGACACTATAACACACAAATTTTGTGTAACTATAGTGTCCTGCCCTGTAAGGGTTAAATAAAACATTTATTTCAATCATAAACCTATAAAACTTTTACGGTAGTATGTTTTTACACAAAACTGTCATTTACTGCCCTTTTCAATGTACATGATTGTTTGTTCCCAGCTGCAGCAACCGAAAGAGTTAGCCTCATCGCAGTTCCTGTCAGCAAAAACTGGCTCTTTGGAAAGAGTGGTTAGTGAATTAACTGCTGTAAAGTCAGGTGTGCCATCACCTGTATCCACAACTACAACACCAATATGCAGTATGTTATTCACCACATTGTCGCCCTGTCCCAAGTCAGGTCCGACTTTTGGTGATTGCCAGGATCAGCGGCCTTCTGTCATGGTGGTTCCACACAGCCTCGACCAGTTCAGAGAGTGGTAGTCCCATCACTCTTGATTTCATCCATCCACCAGCTTCTACTATTATTTATAAAGCATACACAAAATTTTAAAATTATTTTGAGTGATTTCTCAGTGTTTCCCTAGCCTCAGTTAACCAAGCCTGTAAAATTAGTACTGACCATTCGCCTTCACGGGTGGAAACTAGGGCTACTGTTGTGGCTATTACGCTCAGATGTCTATAGAGTGGCGCAACTCTACCGGTAATCTAATCTTTAACGGGCAGTATATAAGTTAAACCCATTACTCTACTTTTAATTCAAAATAAGCAATAATTCTTTAACTATCAAGTTGGTGTACTTTCTTTACATAGCATTTTGTACAAATATAAAGTTAAAAAACTGTAATATTAACAGATGTAACAATAATTCGGATTTATCTGTGAATGCGATCGCACAGAGTACATGGGTCTCATAGCTACGCTACTGGTGCGGCATCCCAATCCTAGTAAGGTAAACTCAAGGCACACACAGATAGCATAGCTGCATAGGAGTCTGAAGGGACAGAACGTGGATTGTGCAGAAAACCGGAGTATCCAGAGAGAATCACCGGACATGGGCCCATGGCTAGGTTTTTACATCTTCCATGATTTTAAAACGGTGCGATAACGCACTAGAATTTCTATGAAGGCTACTCAGTCTGCAGATGCTCAATTAAACCACTAAACTAGTGAAGCAGCGGTAAGTTCCTTGCCCAAGAGAATTCCATATCATCGGTATCGCTGCAAAAGCATGTACTGCAAAAACCATGTATCTTTTTTTATTTCACCATTACATTATTTGGGTTCTCCCACATGTTGTGTAAAAAGCATGTACCTCAAATCCAATCAAAAAGTGCAGAAAAAGACGTTTGAAAAGTGTCACATGACTAAATTTACCAACAAATTTGTAGTCACAATTGTTGCTGTTAAACCACAGAGCTATAAGATACGTGGCTTTTATAATGTTAATTTGTAAAAAAATTGACAGAATAAAAATTGTAAAAACCTCGTATCTTGTATAGTTACGTGCTTTTTGCATGAGACACTTTTCAACACGTTTCATTGATTTTTATAGAATGACTATTTCCTAGGTACGTGGTCTTGCATCGACATATTCTGAAAGTGCGGTACTGTGTAGAAATGCACATACACAATTATATGTTTCAGATATAGAGGAAATGATCTTCATGCTCACAGAGTCCCCAGTTAGTACATAAAGCGGTACCGGTCCTTCGTAGTATACTTTTGGTGCCTAATGGTACTAGTACATACAAATAAGCCTAATAACTAGCCTCATACATTAACTGGCCGACCTATATCATCATATATCACCCCCTTCTGGTTTGATCCAAAATAAAGGGATGCTATGCAGCTATATGCGGTACTCCAGAATTGAAAAAAATCATAACTCCAGCATTTTATCTCGGATTTGTTGGCATGTACATTAACATAGGAGACATAGGAATCACATTTATAGCGTGAAATCAGTATGATATTATAACGTTATCTTGCTTACAAAACAGCCATTAATATTGTGATTATCGGCCATTAATCCTGGTAATCATGTATAAATCCTCACACCATGTGATTGCTCTGCCATATGGAGGATCATTGAAGATCTTAGTCTGATCTCTAGTTTTTTTTTGTATACAATGATACTTATTACGCAATCAACACTTTCATTTATATTATAAACAGAAGAGGTGAGCGTATATTATACGTCGTCGTAAAATAATTTACATTGTATATTATACAATATAATATACAGTACTTGCTCGAACGTTAAACCGCCGTATCTCAATTATCTTGGAACTTTTCTTTCTGAATATGAATTATTTGAATCAGTTTTGGACCTTTTTGTGTACCTAAATCAGTCGCAATTTTATGGCATTTCTTTGAGCTGAAAACTTGAATATCAATGCTGATACACATTTGACGTGCACAAATCTATCTACCGGTATACAAGATAGATAATTTGAGATAAAGGTTTAATTTATTCATGAGTCACACATTATACATATGCCATATATTATATATATATATATTTATACTATCTTCAAAAAATATCCACAAATCAAATTTCAGTATAGATACAATTCAAAACGAGGCTGTATGTGCATACGATTTCTAAAATGACGTAGTGTTGGAATATTTTATGAATTGAAAAGCCAAGGTAGCCACATATTATTCTCCACTCTTTTCAGGGAAACAACGAATTATTGCAGTGGAGTCGAGAATATTAGGCTCGTGGATGTGCAGTGTGCACTAGCAGCATCATTATAGTGAACGGACATAAATTTTGACAATATACCTTCGGAGTACGGACATCTAAAAGTGCGCGTTGAAGTGCGACTTTAATATAGCTTTGCTTTACATAATTATACATCACCATGACTGTTTCACTGCTAGTTCATAGTATTGTGCATTGTATTCAATTCCCACAGGGCATAATGTGTCGTCCATCCCGGATCCGCCAAATGTTTGCCTCGCGAGCCTGTCGTAAATCCATCATGATTGGTACTGCCCTCGACACGGCTCAAATGAAACGGGTACATTAATTTACACAGTTCTTATAAACTCAACACATAAACTTGGGGAAGTTCATACCTAAAATCGAGTCGACAGATCATTATCAAGACTGCCAGATTTCCCGACCAGAGATTTTGGCGGGAAACAGAGCAGACCATTCTTTTATCCATCAAAATCTAATGTCACTTTCCTTGTCCAAAATTTTCACGTGATTTTTCGTAAGAGCATAATCCGCCATAGTCTAGTTAGTAATTTCGTTTTCGTCCTGTCGTCATTTTTGCGCGTTTGTATCGCCCCGTATTTTTTCCGTTTCTGTGTTCACATTAGCGTATATCAAATTTTCGCCCATATATGCTTTATCATAGTTACTATGTACAAGGAATTTCATGTACTTTTTGGCCTTTATCTAATTTGTCTTTATATTGTGTGTACTAACAATTTGCGCGCGGATAGCGGTGTGTGGTGTTACTCAGGTGCGTATGCCCAAATGGTTTATAAATCCTTTTGACTGTGTGGTACACTTACCATATATATGGGATATCGATAGTGACTCTGTTTTTGTTTTTCTTATGAGTCTGGCATTCTTGATAAAGATCGTGGTGCATGATGGTCGAAACTCTCGACTCAATTCTACGTATGAATTCCCCCAAGTTTATGGGTTGAGTTTATAAGCACTGTAAATTATTATGTTAACACAATGAGTCTCATCTCTAGGTACTGTACATTGTACTGTTGTAAAAAAGTAATTCCTTCGTAGCCTCTCAATTGGTAAAAAATCAATGGCGAATGTGGGGATTGAACCTACGAATGCTGCCCAGGGTCGAGATCGGTTTATCGGTTTATCGGTGTAGCAGCGCCTTAGACCTTTCAGCCACTAAACTGTGACCTTTGCACTGTAGTATGTACCTTAAAATGTCAATACAAAGAATAAGGCACAGATAATTATTATGAATTTTATTTTGCTGAATAAAAAAGGAAACTATTGTTTTGTAGTCCCGACAGTTTCACGCATAGCTACTGCAAACTCTACTCATCACTCGACTCATACACAAATTTGTGTGTAATGGATATGACATCGATTGGTTGATGGCTCGGAACATCCAACTAAACAAGTTCTACATTTTTTACAGCATTATTAAACCACTGCTGTAAGATTGACATCTTGATATCATCACGACAAATTTTCAGTTAACTCCAACTCACTTTCTTTTATATGAAATAATAATTCAAATCCATCTTGTATTTAAAAGGATACTTTGTATAACTGTCATGAGTGTTGTCTAAATAGTAAAATACCTGTGTTTGCAGGTACTACGACACATGGGTGAAATAGAACAGCCTTGGGTGAGTTATATAGATTGTACACATTGTCAGTTGTACCAGTGTTTACTGATGTACATGGCCTGAGGACTTCGCAACATTTTTGGGGGTTCGTGAGACACGAAAATGGAGTGAGGACCTCAGGCGATGTATACCGGCAAACTATGGTATGATTTTGTACCACTTATTTGTAGTAATTCTAATGATTTTATGTTGGAGTGTACATGGACCAGTAGGTATGTCACAGAATCTCGCTATCATCTTAAGAGACTTCTAGCAATACTCTACGCATGTTCGGACAAATTGAATGCTAACACTTAGCAGTAACTTTCTGTCACTCTGTGTAGCCTAGCCTATGTACAGTATTATCTCTGTGTGCCAAATTGACATTTTACCAAAGAACTATGTAGTCTTTGATTTTACGTATATTACGATATGTATTTGTATGCATGCAATAATTACTGTTTTTCGCATGCTTTTTGTAAATCGATTCACATTCAATATATTTTGAATAAAACGATGCAATAATAATAATGATTTTATTCAAAAAAATTAATCAAATACGGCCCAGACACATTAATTTCTATGCCCAACGTTTGATGACATCGCTAATGTAGCCTACTAGATTCGAGTAATCAATATCATTGAACGAGTAAATTATTTTTACGCTTCCGGGTCGCGTCTGCATATGGGGTAGCATGACGTGATTCGAATTGACCAATGGAATATCGTGTAACATAATGACCGTGGTACAAACAGTGCTCTTTTTAATTGATCACAAGATTCACAAACGGTAACGTTGAAGAGTGGGTGTAATATCTGTTTATATTGTCCACATTATTACATAATTACAATTATGTAATACTCTCACTAACGTCCGCTATGGTCATTTTATACACCGATGTGATTCACTAGTGCAACCAGTATTAATTTGGTTGATTTATATTTATTCTATCATAAAACTTAATCAAAGTTGCTTGGGAAAATATGGATCTTCATTAATGTATTTTCACTGCATGACCTTGCCTTTTCAATCTTCCTCTGTGGTATCACTTACTATTGCCACCCCTTATAATTTGTCTCTTTTCATATCTCTCTATTTAAGTGTCCTCATTCCATAGGCTATCCCAATGTTTGATATTTTTGGCTTGCTTAAGTAGTGTACCTCGTATGTCTGTAATAAGCACATGTTGACACTCCTTTGATGATACCATGTACTCCCCCTGCATCACATTTTAGCCATCCCACTCCAAATTTTTGTGCCACATCAATAACCACTTCTATAACACTTCATCTTGATTCCCCTGTGTCATCTGCATAAGCTCCCATAGATGACCCCTCCTTGCCATCACTGACCCCTCCTTGCCGTCACTGCTAGAACATCCACTACTATTGATGCTATGTTATTGCAACTTTCCAGTTTTCACCTGTATTTTTATGTCTGTGAATCACTGTAACTGTAATCCTTGAACTTTGACCACTTGTGGTCCGAAATGGCTTACTGCGGCGTCCATTAGTTCTCCAGATACACACCTTGAAACAAACAAACCCACCTACCCGTGAATCTGCATTTCATTTAAACAATACAATATGTTTTGATTTCGTGCAGAACTGCCCACACGGCCGGCCAACCATGAGGCACCTCATCAACCTGAGAATGCTACCACGTGCCACCCCATGCCATACCACCGTGTTCTCGGATGCCACATGACATTGTTTCTCGCATCACCCCTACCACATCACAAGATACAGACATTGCTGCATGCCTGGAAGCTGGAATGCCTTGATAGCCACATGATACTGTTCTGTTTAATGAGTTTGTGATGTATAATGCCACTCCTAACGTAGTATGTAAGTTGTGCGAGACTGGAGATGTGGTGACATTGCAGACTGGTTTAAGCAGACGATCATGCTGGAACAGAAAACACAATCATTAATTAATATTATGAACTAATGTTACTATATATTACTAACCTGCACAAAACCTATAATAATCATGGGAATCTATATTATTATATTACACAATAAAATGTTGTTAAAATTTTATATAATGCATACATTTTTCCAATCTGCTGCATGCGGTATGTATGTAGGCTATGAAGAATTATTAGAATATGAAATTAGGCGTTGGTGGCAAGATACTGTAATTTCTGGCCCTTCCTTGACCAAAATACTAATACATGAACCTTATTGCGAAAACAACATTATAAACTAAGGATACTACGTATTAGCAAACTGTAAAAACCAAAGTTACCAAATAGCAATCATGGAAATCTATATTGTTTCTTGCGTTAAAAATATATTTTTAAATATAACCCATACATTTTTTTCGATTTTAAATATAATTATGTACAAAGCATTATTGGAATATTTCCCCTACAGCACTGAACACACCTACCTTACCACATATCACCTCTACCACACACCGCTCTACCCTTACCACACACTTACCCTACCTCACACCGCCCTATCCCTATCACACACCTGCCCTACCACTCACACCCTACCCCTACCATACACTACCAAACCACGCACCTCCCCAACCCCTAACACACCTGCCCTACCACTAACACCCTACCCCTACCATACACTACCAAACCACGCACCTCTCCAACCCCTAACACACCTGCACTACCACACACATGCCCTACCACACACCTGTCCTAACACACACCAGTCCTACCACACATGGCTCCTCTACAACTCCTGTCCTACCACACACCTACCCTACCCATACCACACCTGTCCACCCTACCACACACCTGCCGTACCACGCACCTGTTCTACCCATACCACACATCTCCCCTGCCACACCTGTCCTACCTCTACCACACACCTGTCCTACCTCTACCACACACCTGTCCTACCTCTACCACACACCTGTCCTACCTATCACACACCTGTCCTACCTCTAGCACACAAATTAGGGTGGGCTGAAAAAACCTTTTTGTTTATGACAAACTTCGAATAGTTTTAAAAAGTTGCTTTTGTGCATTACGAGTCATTTGGCATAAAAAAAACCGGGAAATTTGATGAGGGGTCTTGGGCTGGACCACGGAGCTTGAAGAGGGGGTACATTTTGTGCAAATTGCAACATTGGGTTTTAAAGGGAGATAACTCTGTATTAGATTATTTGTGTATAATGTATCATATTATGTGTATGATATATATATCAATTGTACATGTATTTGCAATATTGTTGAATTTATTGGGCTTATATTAACACATTTTCAGATATTCTTCAGATATTCTTCCCTTAATCTAAAACATTAAATTTTAAAAACATAATCAGTAACAGCATTAATTACAAATCTATCGGTAGAATTCATCACATATTGGAATATATTGATACTGTTTGACTTAGATCATGATATTTGGTATTTTTGTAAGAAAATAAGACCTTTTCTTTTTGGAGCGTGCTTGAGCACGCTCCTATAATACGAGAGAGCACTTTTTGTAGTTTTTTTTTCTCGTTTTCTCACCGGCCTATCTTATAACATGTAATGGTAACTTAATACAGGATTTTGATATTACTATTGGATATATCATGCTGCATCACTGCCTACCTGCCATACCTACCTGCCATACCTACCTGCCATACCTGCCTGCCATGCATACCTGCCATGCCCACCTGTCATGCCTACCTGTCATGCCCAGCTTCCATGCCTACCTGCCATCCATTCCAATTTCATTCAACCTTCATTCAACCATCATTCAACCATCATTCAACCATCATTAAACCATCATTGCCCACCCCACCACCATTTCTGCCCACCCCACCACCATATATGCCCATCTCACCAGCATATCTGCCCACTCCACCATCATATCAGCACACCCCAACACCATACCTGTCCATCCCATCTCCATATCTACCTACCCCAATGACCCCACCACCATATCCACCCACTCCATCACCACATCTACTCACCCCATTACCACGTCTAACCACCCCACCACCACATCTGCCCACACCATCATCATATATGCCCACCCCACCACCATATCTACTTACCCCACCACCGTAATGTCCATACCACCACTATATATGCCCACTCCACCACCATACATGCCCATCCCACCACCATATCTACCCACCCACCAGCATATCTGTCAGCGCCACCACCATATATGCCCATCCCACCACTATATCTGCCTATCCACCACCATATCTGCATAACCCACCACGATATCTGCCCACGCCACAAACATATCTACCCACCCCATCACTATATTTGCCCATCTCACCACCATATTTGCTCACAGTGCCGCCAAATACGGCAGTTTACTAATATTCATTCTGTGTTTATGGTTCAATTAAGTCACCCCAAGGTCATTTAAGGTCATATTAAGGCGAAGGATGAGTTGAATGATGTCATATTGCTTTAACATTTAGGAAACAATATGTGTCTATTTGTTGCTACACTGTAATATTGATAACACTAAGTCGCTCTGACGGCGTTTCAAAGTCACACAAAGGTCATTTAAAGGTCAAGGATGAGTCGGATGGTGGTGGGTGGGTAGATATCGTGGTGGAGTGGGCAGATATGGTAATGGAATGGACATATGAATAATTTATGGTGGTGGGGTGTGCTGATATGATGGTGGAGTGGGCAGATGTGGTGGTGGAATGGGCAGATATAGTAGTGTGGTGGGCTGATACGATGGTGAAGCGATCAGACCAGGTGGTGGAGTGGGCATATAATGTGGTGGGGTAGGCAGATAAGGTGATGGGATAGGCAGATGTGGTGGTGGGATGGACAGATATGGTGGTGGGGTGGGCAGATATGGTGGTGGGGTGGGCAGATATGGTGGTGAGTGGGTAGATATGGTGTTGGAATGGGCAGACTATAAATATAAATGTTTTATCTGATAATTATAGCAAAACAATACAGCAGTTTAGTACTTTTCATGAGGTGTTTATGTTTCAATTAAGTCATCCCGAGGTCATTTAAGGTCATTTAAGGTCACTTAAGGTCATATTAAGGTCGAGGATGAGTTGAATGACTAAAAAACAAATAAAGGAAACAATATTTTTCGATTTGTTGCTGCATCTTAATATTTTTAGCATTAAGTCGTTCTGGCGGTGTTTCAAGGTCACAAAAAGGTCATTTAAAGGTCAAGGGTGGGTCGAATGGCAAAATAAATGTCAGATTTGAAATCAGCATATGGAAGTTACTATGAAGGTTGGTATTACATGTATATAAAATATCACAATTTTTTTAGTACATTAATGGCAATGCTAATATGCATACAGTGTATGTAATAGGCCATTATTAGCATGCTGCACCTTTTTGTCGTCACTTTTGACATCACCATGTGATAGAGCACCCTTTTCTTAGTAAGAAAAAATACATTTCGGAAATTGCATATTCAGAAAGTCATTACCCGTATTTTGCAACGTTGTGCCCTCTGTCAAACTACCCTCAAATTTGATCTTCGAGAGGGTTTTACAAGCAATATTACTGGCCGTCGGCAATTAAAATTCCACTTCCTTGTACTGTAACCTGGATTATTAAATGAATGGATTTTTTTAGCTCTGCCCGAAGTCCTGCCTTTTGCGATGTCAGACGGTGGCATTCTAGTTTTGGTAAAATAATTTGTTCTATAAACGCTGTAATAGCGTCCACAAAAATAAGTCAAATGTGAATTCTGGAATTTTACAATATTATATTTCACAATTTCCTTGTTAATGCCATTGTGGTTTAACATTAATTTTGAAACGTTACCCTCTGCCTCACTAGTCAATACACTATGTTATATCCAACTACAGGATGCGGGTGAGATGGTGCGTTCCTTCGTCGGCGGTCTCGAACTGATCGTGAGCCTCCTGAAATCTGAGGACATGACCGTACTAGCCAGCGTATGCGCCGCTATCGCTAATATAGCGAAAGATGAAGAAAATTTGGCGGTTATAACAGATCACGGTGTTGTGCCAATGCTTGCTTCATTAACTAATCAGGTATGCTTATGATTGTATCGCTTTTTTTGTTTTGTGGATATTGTTAAAAACTAATCAGGTATAGCTATGGGCGGGAATAGCTCAGTCGGTTAAAGTGATGGACTATCATTCGTTTGGTATCCAGGGTCGTGGGTCGAATCTCGGACTGTGCGATCGGCATTTCATCTGAAAATTGTTCTTAGTGATTTCTTGGTGTTTTGTAGGTGAGAGCACGTTTCCCTAGCCTCAGTTTACCAAGCCTGTAAATTCGGTACTGATCGTATATTCATCTTCAAGGGTGGATGTATGGGTTGGGGAGTAAGGTTGTGCTAGTCAGGTTGTGCTAGTCGTGCTGCTATTGCGCGCAGAGGTATCTAGCATGGCGAAACTCTACCGCTGCACAGTGTTGCATTTAGGCATATTTTTGGCAGAAATACAAAAATGCATGTTGTGTATACATTTGTCCTTTATGTTAATGAGAGACATTATGATCTAGTAATAAAATTGTTACTCATTACAAAAAGTTATGCCCCGCCACACTTGACTGTTAATAATAAATTTTGATATAAACAATTCACATGGGTGTGTACATAATACATTCTGTAAGGATCAAAAGTGTTCTATAATGTTAATTAAATTTTTCTATAATGTAAGAATCACATATCATTAAGTTATACCATTAGTAACCAAAACAAAACATATTTAGGCCATTATTAATTTATTTCCAGTCAAGTGGATACTATTATTTTCATTATATTTGAAATACTGTACACATTTGTTCATTTGACCGTCAATGACCATT
>WNLI01062885.1:0-11117 GCA_025802215.1 Wirenia argentea
GGATATCAGTTTGTCAAATTCTCATTTATGTGCAATATCAGAAAGTGTGAAATCTGTTATCAGCTGACACATATTGGTCAATATTACACATGAGTACCCACATGCACATATGTATTGTATGTATGGTAGTAAATCTATGTGCCATTGTGAATTAAATTGAATGCTGAACATTTTGATATGCTATACTTTTTTGTGGGATGATAGTAACAACCCTGGTTGGGGCACTCGAACTCTGTGTGATCGTATTCACTATTCAGCAATGAAAAAACATCTGACTAGTGGCTATTACTATTATTATATAATTTATATTATTACATATCTGAACCAACTCACTCGATGTTCTGTTTCAGCGCAACTGCCGAATGAAATCGGAAATCTAAAGAAACTGGAGAATTTATTGTGCGAAAACAACATTCTTACATCTATTCCACAATCGGTCTCGAGTCTCCGAGTGTTGCGGCGTCTTAACCTTTCCAGTAACCGAATTAACGTATTTCCTGAACAATTAGCTGGTGCAAAAAATTTGGACTTTTTGGATTTGTCTCGTAATCGATTGACAGTTATACCGTCGAGTGTGTCGGGTCTGCAGATGCTCGAGTTGATACTCAACCAAAACCAGGCCAGTATAGTCGTAAAATGTAGATCTAGAAAAGTGATATTCCTACACCGCACTTATTGGATCTGCCTAATACTTAATTTTCGGTTAAAATACAACACCGATTTGCCCTACTGTAGGGGGAATTCTGCTATTGTACAGTAGCCTACCTAACGAGATACTAAAAACTCGTTCGAATGAAATTTTCTAAAGTTCTCTCAGTTTACATGTTTGAAAGTGACATCTTCCTTGCCAATGATGTGTTAATATTGAGTGTGGGATATCAACAGGTTTGCATGACTAGTATATTATAGGTACGAGGTCAAATATTAAACAAAATGTATAATATGGTATATGTTTCAGTTTCTGAAGATGTCAATATAATGACGAAACAATTCAAGTAAAATGCGTTGTCGGATTTTCAATCTCATATGGTATATTTGGAGGAAATATCTGCTGATCTAGGGTCCAGAGGTCACAGGTTCGAGCACGGGTCATGGCTATCATTGTCTGGTGTTTTCCTATGTCGGGCAACAAACTCACTCCTACTTGTGTAGACTAGTTTAGTCACTAAAATGAGTATGATCTGGGTACTAGATAGATTTAATAGGAATGGATCGGGGATGTCGCTGGGTGAAGATTGAAGAATCTATCGGTATCTGTCATCCAGGTTCTTTATCTTATTTCTATTGACACCAACAAAATTACAGGGATTTGTTTTTTCGTCTTGTTTTTATGACATCACGATTTTGGCGAACACACAACTATAGATTCTTCCGCTGTGTTTCAAGCATGCATAGAATCATCTAATATCAAATTTTCTACATGGAATTAATTATGGCCGATAGAAACGTTTGATCATCACAGGAAACTATTTCCATTCTCGCTGTCTGTGTCACGTCATGGAAGATGGGAAAATTATGCGCACATCTGGTGGTTTTCTCCGGTTTCCTTAACCAGCCACTTTGGCTCTGCGATGTCTGTATGTGGTTGAGTTTACTTCACTCGTGCTGCTCACGGACCATAGAACCCCGCGCCATTACCGCAGCTATTATGGCTATCAGGACAAAATCCCCGGACAAAATCCCCCCGGACAAAACCCCCGGCCAAAATCCCCCTGAGGACAAAACCCCCTGGACAATATCCCCCTGGACTAAATCCCCCCTAGGCAATATCCCCCCTAGGACAAAATCCCCCCGTACCAAAAAAAGTAAATTTGTAATAATCATTTTATACATAATAGTAGCCTATATAATTCAAATGCAATATATGCATGTACATAATATTATGTTACGTTGATATGTAGGCTAGATATATTTACATTAAATTATGTAATTGTATACAACTGCCTGTAATAATGGGCAATCATAGACAGGCTAATGATACCAATTAGATTACTTGGCTGAGGTTGGCTCACTGATTCTATTCAATCAGCAGTCATTGTACTCATTTAGGCCTAATTGGTGATGAGTTATCACACATATAATTTATTATCAACAACCGGTACATGTATCACGTGGCTGCTGTGTTTAACTCTATTATCACATTAAATTGTGTATGCCAGAGTATAAATAGTTTTATAAAATTATTATGAGTATTTTATAATTCTGTTACATTCACCCCCAGATCTCTAAACTACCAGAGTCCATAGCCGACTGTCCGAGGTTAAAGGTCGTGCGTCTTCAGGAGAATTGCCTTGAACTTGTAACGTTGACCCCAAAAATTATGAAAGAATCGGACATTTCACTACTTGAGGTGGATGGCAATGTATTTGATATGAAGGCATTTCACAATATTGATGGATATGATGAGGTAAGCTACATTATTTACATAATATATTGCCACATGAAGCCCAAAATCCATTTTTTTACCAAAAATTTTATTGAGGTTATTGTAAACCTTTTAAATTTTCTAAAATATGCCTCAAAACATTGTTTTTGGTACAAATTTGGTTAACTAAAGTAAAAGAACTGCATAGCGTGGAAAGGTGTCTGGATTTTCAACGGCCACATTCCGACAAACCCCATGGCAGATGATTTTTGCTTGTGTCGGAAATACAAAAAAAATGCTGAATGGTTAAAATCTTGACCAATTTGGTCAAAATGGTGCCGGAGACCGAGATATCGGTCATCTGTGAAGAGATATTGGGTCCCGTGATGTGTAAAAAGACGTTATATAACCACCTTATTTGTACGGACCTCGAGGCATGTGGTAGAAATTTCCTAGAATAGCTAATTTATAACCTGGGTGAGTTGCATCGTACCAAATAAGTAGTCAAGGCTTCCATGCATCAAATTACTCAGACAAAATACCGCACTTTCAGAATCTGTCCATGTTGCCATGCAGGAATCTCGCAAATGCGGATTTGTGCGCCTGGGAATAATCCCACGAATGGTTGCAGCCTAGGCGCGAACCCGCAGTCAAAGTTCCCATCGATTGATCATTGACAGGAACCGGTGTGCTAACCATTACACCATGAGCGTAAAAATAGTACGAAGGCTGAAAAAATAGTACGAAGACTGAAAAAACAATGTTCAACGCAGATCCTCCGTACACCAGAGGCTCCAGAGTAGCTGAGTGATCAAAATCTACGACTCCATATGTTATGTTTCGGTTTGTACCGATTGACCAATCAAATTTGTATAATTATTATTTCAGTACATGGAAAGATACACAGCAACAAAGAAGAAAATTACGTAACACAAACTTTATCAATGATGTCCAACGGATTTTATTAATTATTAATATTTATTACCTACGCTCTTAATATTTGATCGAGACTAAATACCAATAGTGTATTTTGCTGTTTATAAGAATCATGTTTGATATAATATTATAGACTAGTATTATTAAATATTTGTTATTAGTACGGTATAATAATCAAGTACCAGCTTTCGATTATAGATAATCTTTATCAAGTGATAAACATGATATCTTGATAAAGCTTATAATAATTGAAAGCTCGTTTAAATTCTTGTTAGAATCATAGACTAATGCAGCTACCCCAACATTTTTTATATATATAATAATTGGGATTATGTATGGACTGTTCACAGAAAAAGATCGTACACTGCAAAAGTTCATCAGGTTGGAATATTCAATCTGTTATTTTTTTCTCAACCAAAAATTACCTCGCTTTAGTGACATTTTGACATTAGGCATATTTCTCATGAAAGATTGTACTTCTGTTCTATTGTTATTACAGAAATACCATATAACGGTATAAAAGTAAATAAATTTTTGCTTGAGAAAAAATAATGATGATATTTCACCCAATTATAAGAGACTGATGTATTTTAACCATCATGTATCAATCATTATTATAATGTGTTGTTTGTTATACATTATTATGATAATCCAAATAATTCTTTAGTCTTAACAAATTTTTATATTTCTGTCGTTGTTGTATAAACTTTACTCTGAATGTGTAATAAAAATTGTAAAAATATATATTTGATTTATCCTTTTAAAAATGCAATAGGCCTATTGCTTTTACAAAATTACCGTACTTTACATCGCACCACATTTCTACACACACTTTTGAATGTCCCTATTCATTAATGTTGGTTTACTGTACGTGACTGCGATAGGGAAGGCACTGCCATAGTGCACGTCAGCCATTGATAAAAAAATGATGAACCATACATTTCTGGCCTAATACTGCAATTTTTTCTGTTGCGTGTATTCGTTCTCCGTGGTGTCCTTAAGCAAGGAATTTCACAATTTTCACTTGGTTATCCCAGCTTTAAAAGTGGGTAGCGACTAGCGATCACGCTTACTCTCTTATATTGGAGTACATATTGGTTGCGTGGGAAAGATGTACAATATTGTAATTAGCGTCTTCCCTATAGCGCAGTCACATATTGTAAACCTGGTCAGTTATTGTAAACTGATATCAGATATGGGAGAGTGTGGTGTAGATGCGACACTTCATAACTGGAGATATGGAGAAGAAAATAAATCTAATTCACATCCACCATACCATATTGCACGAAAGCCATAACCATGTATATAAAAATTTCATTGAATTGCATACACTTTTACACCTTGCAAAATTACGTGTATAACCGCTAATCGGAAATTGTATGGATGTTCTTTCATTTCTCGAACAAAGCGGGACAAAAACAGGACAAAAATAGATGGTGTTTAAACGTGAGGTAATATGATTGAGTGCCATATCGCAAATTTATTATTGCTACCATGAAGTCAATTAATAGAACTAACACCATGCCACGCCATAATATAGTTTTGCCTATAGGCTAGTCCAATACACTTGCATACTGGAGCAGATATATTCAGTGCGTAATTTTCTTGGCCGTTTAGACGATGCGTGTTTTACAACAGTGACATTATTATGCGTGTCATGTGGTATCGATTGGTAAACAAATGAAAAAAATTGACAAGTTAATTTTATAATTTATTTTTTTAGTTGTTTTAACATGTTTTTGGCCATGTTAACATGTTTGGGCATGTAAATTCTTAATAGTAAGTATATTAGCTCAAAATATCGCACTGCATATAATATAGCCTATCAATTTACGGACTGACACTTTAAGTGAGCATTGTTTTGTATGATTGTTATTGAACCAATATTTTACGTTTTCACAAAAGGGTGTACCACAGTTGTAAACCGACATTTGTCAACCGCTATTTGAGGACGGGCAGATGAATCGGCGCATGGTGCTCCGGAGTACGACACCGTAAATAGGCTAAATTAGGAATTAATTATATTTATTTTTGAAAATGACAAAGTTTTTGACAATTTTTTCAAGATAATTTTATAAACCAACCCTTGCAGTCTTCTCTATTTTGTTTAGTATTTATGTATTCTCTGTGATTCTGAGTTCCATTCCATCCCAAAATTCCAATACAAGCATCAGAAACTTATAAAATACTGGCCTTGAGATCGACAGTTAGTCATTTCCTGGTTGCAAAATTGTACGATTTTGTCGGTTTATGTATGTAAGTAGGTTATTTAATCATATCACACACAGATTACATGTCTGACATATGGAAGGCTTAGTTACATCTTCCTAACAGCTGTTATTAGTGGAATCATGGCTAAAATTGGCTGAAAAACAGGAAAATAATCATTTTACTATACATCGTCGCCATTTTGTTTCTGAATGTTTTGACCGATAAAATCAATAGTTTACCGTAAAAACCGTATATATGCTCCAAGAATATTACAATCTGATACTGTACTGTAGTACTGTACTACTAAAGTACCGTAAAATACCCTATAAAATTAATGCTCCAAGAATATTGCAATCTGATACTGTACTGTAGTACTCATAGATGGTAGTACTGTACTAAAGTACCGCGGGAGAAATCAGAGTACAGCGGTACTCCGGAGCACGGCGCTGATTCACATATAGCATTGTGACTATTTTGTTAATTGTAGTCATGTCTACAGTATTGTTACGGGTGGGTTATCTACGTCGAGCCATCGACACACGCGAAGGTAAAATTTTTCGGCAGCGGACTCGGCGGAGTTTACATTGACATAACGGGGAGGGGTGATAGCATTTCGATGAGATAGTGGAGTCCGTTACTTATGTTATGTACATACCTAAATTACGTCTTGTTTTCCCAATTGAGAAAGAAGGGGAGATGCCTTCGTCATTTGTAGAAATTTTGCCTATGGGGGAGTTCGATTGGAAGGAGGTTTGGAGTAGTGTGGTGACAGGTTGTCAACCGACAGCTTCGCGCAGAGAGGAGGTGGAGCAGAATTTGGACACGCCAAACCATTGTTTTAGTAAACCATTTTATGTGGCATTATTTGTATATTATCCTTTATTATGCACTTAATAGCTGCCAATTGCCCAACTGAGAGATTCGTAGAGTCTGATTTTTGTGCCTAAACCTTCTATCGATTGATTGATACCGAGTTTTCCTTCTCTTTGCACCCAGACTTTCATGTCCTTTTCTACCATTTGCCAAAAATTTTTTGCCATCAAATTTAAATTTTGACCATTTGCGATGCATTTTGAATTTGATGTACTGTACCATATTATGTACTCAGGACAGGGTACATTGGGCCCGTGAGTTGCGTGTCATTCTTTTTACTCTTCGCCACCATCAACAGATTTATTATGTCTCCCCTCGTCAACTACGTATTCAAGCAACAGAGATATGAGGGTGATTTTAGGGTTGTTTCTTGTCTTTCTCTACTCTTTGCTCCCACTTTTGCATGACATATCACATTATTTTTGTGTCGGCCACCTTGGACACTATCTTGTATTTCATGTACATGTTGTGCACTCAGGACGGGATACATTGGGCCCGTGAGTTGCGTATCTTTCTTTCTACTCTTCGCCACCATCAACAGATTTATCATGTCTCCCCTTGTCAACTACGTATTCAAGCAACAGAGATATGAGGGAGATTTTAGGTGAGTACTGTAAAGTTGATAAATACAGTGAACACACACCTATCCACCACCTCTATCTTTCGGCACTCTCACTTAACACCATAAGATTTACAAGTCCACAATTCTTATTTCTTTACTTATTACTGTCATTTTATAATACCTCACTTTATGCGCCACCTCACCTACCGCCACAAATTTAGCGTCTCCCAGAGATGGCGGATAAGCGAGGGTCACTGTATATCCAACATCGTAATAAACTTTTGTAAATACCGTTTTCATCAGGCAATTTACGCAATTAACGCGCCAGCACCTTGACACGTCACAGTTAAGAAATCTTGGTCACGTGATTATTGCAGACGGTGAGGAACATTGCCAATCACCAATTGGTCCCAATTCACCATGTTCCATCCATGTGCCAAGAAAAACCCTTTCTCTTAAGTTCTGGATGTTCCACATGCTCCCATATGTCTTCACAAAGCCTTCTCTCATGCCTGCGTTCTTTTTATCCAGTTTGTAACATTTTGCATAGTGATGGAATGTCACATCTGTTCAGTGCTTGCTCTGTTTCACCGATGTAAGTTACACTATTCTCTTAGGCACAGAATTCGGTAGACCAGATTGATGGCTTCTCGAATGGAATTTTATCTGTAACATGGACTAGGGAATTTCTGAGGGTGCTTTCCGGTTTAAAATATGGAGACTATATTTTATTGGCTTAACTTCTTTAGTATGTCTGACAAACCGGCTATGTATGTGGTGGTAATTTTCACGGATATCCTGCATTAGTTAATCCAGCATTAATTAATGAAGTACTTGAACACGTCTCTGTTTGGGCGAATACAAAAATGGTGAATTTAGTCATATTAAGAGAAATAATAATTTGGGATGTTGGGAATAGCTGATAGTAACAGAACATTTCTATTACGATTAACATTAACAGTAAAGTTAAGTTTTGTTCAGGTACAAACATATGCAGATCCGAACTCGGGCAGAGGCTGTTGCATTTTACCAGGCCGGTACAGTCGAGAATGGCATTACCAATAACTACCTACAGAGACTTATCAACACACAGCATGGCCGGTTCTTCCGGGCTTATTTGGTCAAATGTTAGTGCTAAAGTAATACAATATGTAGCGTAACTAAGTAGGCCTAAAACATTATAGGACATTCATATGTGCACTCGAGAATGGTATTACCAATAACTACCAGAGACTTATCAACACACAGCATGGCCGGTTCCTACAAGCTTATTTTGTCAAATGTTAGTGCTAAAGTGACGTGATATAGTAATACAAATTAATAAGTGTAACATAACATTGGATACGGCGTATGTGCCAAATACACTGTGTTAAAAAAAACAATTGTAAATGACGTTAAAACTAAGGGAATGGGAATCTAATGGATAAAAATAACGCTCTCGAAGGAGCGCCGCAGTGTACACACAGCACACTGCCATGGCCTGAAACTGAAAGCATCAAGGGACTCATAACAGATCACTAGCCATTGATGGGGTAGTCAGCGTTGGGTTTGTATACTCTTCAACATTAAAAACGGACCCCCTATTATAATGGGATTTATAATAGTATGGATGGTGCATGATATGGTGGGTGTAGGCCTATGGTATGGAGGGGTGGGTTTGTGATATGGTGGGTATATGGTAAGGTAGGTGCATAATACGGTGGGTGTATGGTATGGTCGGTATATGGTATGGTCACTATGGTGGATGCGTATTGTGTAGTATGGCGGGTGTATGTGGTGTGGAATAGCACATGGCATAGCATTGGTATGGTGGGTGTATGGTGTGGTGTGGGTGTATGGTGTGGGTATATGATATGGTGTGTGTGTGGTATGATGACATACACCATCTACCGCATGCACCCACCATAACATACACGTATAACTTACAGCCGCTGTACCATACACCCATACCACACAGCCACCACACCATGCGCCATACATCCACCACACACAATGTTACACCCACCATGCATACCATATACCCATAATACCAAACACACACACCCTACCATATCCCACCATACCATACACCCACTATACCATGCCCCATTCCATACCACATATAAATCATATTATAATAGGGGGTCCGTTTTTAATGTTGAAGAGTATAGTACACTGCTACCCACAGTTGAAGCTAATGCGTCCATTGACAGTGAAGTTCGGCGGGCATTAACCAGGCTTCCCAGTCATGGGGCTACCTGCTCGGATCTGTCATGACGCCCACCAGTTATCTGGTCGTACCAAGTGTCGGTTGTTTGTCGCTGGTGTCATTCCGACTCTTGTCTATGGAACTGATACATGGCCAGTTCCAGACACTGTACTGCAAAAGCTTTGTATGTTCCTAAACCTTTGCTTGCTACGAATATGGCGCATCAACTGGCGAGATCATGTTAGGACAGAGGATGTACTGCGTAGATCTAACCAGACTCCTGTCTCCGAGTTGGTTCGGAGTTCTCGATTTCGGTGGCTTGGACACGTGTTACGGTTGAGTGATGAACGTATAACCAGAAAGATCCAGGACTGGGCCCCAGCCCCCGTGGCCGTCTTCGAACCAGGTGGGTGGGCGTGACTCTGAGGGATCTTCAGAGCTGCGGAATCCATTCTATGGAGGAGGCATTGAGAAGGAGCCCCTGATCTGGCTAATTGACAGGCCCAAGGTTAATGATGATGACGTGACATGCATAATATAAACATGTGTGGTTTATAGACAGCAAAATTCAACAATACCTCAAGTAATCCCACCACCTGTCATATATAAATGCACAAATTTGTTACAGTGGTAACCAACCTGTCTACACTACAATGGTATGCATCCTAAGCTATGTGGCCCTGGCTATGCCAATATTTGCCGGCATCTACAACTCCATCCCTCCTCCCTCGCTGTGGAGAGGGTACACTCATGGTGTATTGGTTAGCACGCCGGTTCCTGTCAATGATCAATCGACGGGCACTTCGGCTGCCGGTTCGCGCATAGGCTGCAACCATTCATGGGATTTTTCCCGGGTGCGCAAGCCCGCATTTGCGAGATTCCTACATGGCAACATGGACAGATTCTGAATGTGCGGTGTATAAATGCACACATTTATTTTTTATTTATTTATAGCTTGTCCGGCTATACCCCACTTCCTAAAACCGTGGAGAGATCATAAATTATTTTTTACCATTCGGTGTTCATGCGAGAACCAAATGGTACACAGCCAGTGTGTCTTTGTTTATAACTTATGGACACATTCTTGGTGATAATTCATATTTTGTGTTACAGTGGTAACTAATCTCTCTGACTACATGGGATCCATCCTAAGCTATGTGGCCCTGGCTGTGCCAATATTTGCCGGTGTCTACAACTCTATCTCACCCTCCTCCCTCTCTGAACTCATTAGTAAGGTATAATTTTTGTTTAATGCTAGTATTTTATATTTTTAGTACAGCCATATAAAACTACCTAATAAATGCAAAAAAATACCCTTAGACTGAAGTAGGCTTCTGCAACCACCATTCCCTATGGCCTCATGTGGCAAAAATATCTAAATTCATAAATATATAATTGTACCGCAGTCATGCAAGGTTAAAGTTCTGTTTGGGTGAATTTGTATTATGTGTGGAGTGGGACGAGGGATGGCAGAAGTGGATTTTGGGACGAGTATGTCCGTACATGTGCTTTATTACATAGTTGTGGCAGTCTTTTCCAATTCTCACTAGACACCAAGTCTTTGTTTCTATACAATGCCATGTCAAAGAACCCTGGATCGCTCCACATTTTAGCAGCAGTGTACATATTCGACAATGTTGTGAATATGCTCATATAGGCTATGTGGTATGTTGAATTTTGTAATGCAGAATGCAAAAACATAAGCATAATCAAATTATCTTCAATTCTCTGTCCATAGTGCATTGACAGTTTTATTTCCAACATTTATAGTCAATTCTTACTCCAAACTATTCGTCAATATTAGCAGAAGATAAGATAAATGGCTATTTTCTGGTTATAGTCATTTTAAGAATATAATTATATTCAGGATATGATGTGATCTTTCAGAATGCGTTTGTGTTTATTTACCTCATCCACCAGTTCACAAGTCTCATCGATCTCGCCACGAACGTCGCTGGTATGGCCGGCAGTACCCACCGGTG
>WNLI01062996.1:0-11116 GCA_025802215.1 Wirenia argentea
AAAATTCAAAATGTCTCCTAAAAATGGTGGCACTTAAATTTTTTATTTGGCAATAAAAAATTACATTTGGCACTATTTTTGGCACATACTGATTTGGGTCCAGGGTGAACGCTGGTCTGGTGATTACTGATTAGTTTGATTTGATAAAATATTACATAAATCTCTAATTCTCCCCACAGGCAGTCCCCAACGTATGAAACCGGGCGACAGTTTTAGATCTACAGTATGTACACTATCACTGATTATAGTTGTCCATATCATATACCGGGTGACCGTTTAGATCCTAACTGTAATCACGTACTATGTATGATTACTGATTAGTTCGATAAAATATTACATGACATTGTCTACAAATTTAATCCACAGGCAGTCCCCAACGTATGAAACCTGGCGAAGGCGACAATTTCAGATCCACCTGTAATTGGTTATCCACATCATATACCGGGTGACCGTTTAGATCTGGGCTGGCTGTAATCACATGTTATATGTGGTGTTACTGATTAATTTGATAAGATATTACATAAATCTCCAATTCGCCCTAGTAGTACCCAGTAAATTAAACCTGGCGAAGGCGACAGTTTCCGATCTACACTATCACTGATTGGTTGTCCATATCATATACCGGTCCTTACCGGATGACCGTTTAGATCCTAACTGTAATCACGTGCTATGTATGATTACTGATTAGTTCGATAAAATATTACATGTCCACAAATCTACTCCACAGGGAGTCCCCAACGTATGAAACCTGGCGAAGGCGACAGTTTCAGATCCACCTGTAATTGGCTGTCCTTTACTCGTGACAGAACCAAGACTGAGTGGAAATATCAAGTTCTTGTGTGTAAGTGGTTCACTTATTCTACAAAAGTATTCTTGACTATAATAATAATAGCTGAGCATTGTATTCCTTTGTGGAATACGACCACATCGTAGTGTGGTATGTGTAAGTGCAACTCATTTCAAGGGAGTGCTACCCCAATGAGGCTGCCCATGCCTAGCAATGCAAACTATGTCCAACACATACACATGTAAAGTGACCGAAAGTTAGATGGTATTATGGTGGGGAAACCAGAGAAAACCACCGGATGTGGGCAGGAATAGTTCCATCTTCCATTATGCGCAGGCAAGAAGCTAGTAGAATTCCTACGAAAGCTACCCAGTCCCCAGCTGCTTAGTTTAGCCAGTAAACTAGGGGAGGCAATAATTAGGGGTAAGTTCCTTGCCCAAGAGAATTACAAAAACACAGGGACAATTACACAAACATTTGTCGTGGCCCAGGCTTGAACCCGGGACCCCAAGGTCTCTACGCAAGCACTCTACCACTGAGCTACTGTCCCCTATGTAAATTGACTATGTAAATTTAAAAGTTTGAGTAGAAAGTCATCGGTTCCAACCACAGCGGCACCAATCTGACAGATTATGTGTTCACCGTTCAGACATAGGGGTGTGTAATACAGTTAGCTTTTGTGTATAAATGAAAAATCCTTCCGACGAGTTGTACCGCGGAAACTCGTGTAAAATATAGCTTCATGGTTACAAGATCACAACTTCATTATGTTTAATTTGTTCTCAATGTTGTATCAATATGAATTGATATAACAATTTATGTATAAAGTGTATAATACCATATTACCAAATAGAATACAAAAGTTCTTTACTATTAATAAATCCATCACTAGGCAAAATAACCAATTTAAAATTCTGTTTCATAGAACTAAGTTAAGATCATATAGCCTATCAATTTGTGGTGTAAAAATGTGGAATAATCTGAATGCTGATGTTAAATCCTGTAAATCATTGTGTATGTTTAAAAATAAATTGCGAACTTTATTATTGTAATCGATAGTAGTTAACATAGTAGATACTGTAAAATTGTAAATATCTCTCTGTATATAAATTTGTACATTAATGCCTCTGCTATTATCACTGTCACTAAGTTGTAAATATAATACTGTAAATAATGTATTCAGGCAAACTATCTTGTAGAACTAATTTAAAGAATTGTTAATTATAAATAATATTTTTTCTTTGTGAATATTATCCTATGTCATTGGGGGGTACACTCAACAAGTCCTTGACTTCGGGTATCTCCTTTCAATGCATCCACCGGGAAATAAGAACATAATGTTGAAATATTCTATACTTGAGAAATTTTGCTACACACAAGTTAAGATATGCATATGATTTTATGTACATTTCAATTTGTGTAAAAAATTTGTTTGTGCTTATATATTAATTGTAAGTCATTGTTCTTTTCAATGTGTTGTGTATATATATTACTTGTATTGAATAAAAGTTTATGTTATGTTATGTTATGTTATGATAGAGGGAATACACCACAATCCTGGCCGTGGGGATCATGTCACGTGAGAGCGCGACTGATATGGTCTTCTGCCGTGATATCATACTCAACTCGTCGGCTAGGAGGATGTTCCCCTGGGCTACTATCTGGGAATAGGGCAGGATATTATTGGTAGAGAGAGGGAGATTGAGAGGGAGAGGGAGGCGGAGGGGAGAGAGAGGCATAGAGGGAGAGGGAGAGCAGGGAGGGGAGGGAGGGATAGAGGGAGGGCAGGGAAGGATAAAGGGGGAGGGGAGGGGAGAGAGAGAGGGATAGAGGGAATACACCACAATCCTGGCTGGGGGATCATGTCACGTGAGAGCGCGATTGATATGGTCTTCTGCCGTGATATCATGCTTAACTCATCGGCTAGTAGAATGTTCCCTTGGGCTACGATCTGGAAATAGTTCAGCACAAATTGGTAGTAGGGAGAGGGAAGAAGTGGAAAGGTGGAAGAGAGGGTGATGGACATTGGACAGTCTTATGCCGTGATATCATACTCAACTCGTCGGCTAGGAGGATGTTCCCTTGGGCTACTATCTGGAAAGAGGACAGATTGGTAGTATAGAAACAGGTTCAGGTTCAGGTTCATAGATTTTATTAAATAAACTCATGTCAATAATGTAATCACACGTCTGCCATAATATAGATATAAAATTCCGAAATAAAAGGAAATATAAAAATTAGTTTAAAAAAAATGCTCCTTTGATCGAAATAGATTCAGCATGGAATGGGTGACATATTGTGTGGATTCGAGCTAGTGTAGGCTTCGCTGAGAAGGTAACCTTATATGACGCAAAGCCTTCAATAATAGAGTTGGGTTTATTGTCAATAAATTTTGGGGAGGGGGAATTCTTCGCTTGCCAAAAAAATAGTGGTTGATAGTCATAGACTCATAGCCAGCCGGGACAAGCCAGCGCCGATGGTGGATGGTGTGGAGAGTGTAGTCCATATGTTATGTGATTATGTACACAAAACGTATGTAGACGTAGGTGCACATGAATATTGATTATGTCAGTATACATGTGCGGTTGCACATGTACATTTCCGGTTATAGCTGTATAGGTGCAGATTAGATACACATGCATGAATTAGCATGGGTATCCCTGCTGAGTATATACAGTATACAGATGTAACAACATGAATATGTTTAGTACGTAGAACAGATCTTTCGTTTAATTTTCTTAATGAAGCCTGGTGTTAGAACTAGTTGTTGATAACTGTGCTCTAGGTTGTTCCATGCTTTTGCAGCCCGATGGGATGGTTTGTTGTCAGTTTGTTTTTTGTTTGATCTATTGATGAAATAATGATGCGCCTGTCGGGTTTGATGATGATGTACATCCTGAACATGTGTAAATAGGGCAGTAAACTGAGTAGGAGCGTCACCCTTTTTGACATCTTTGACTAATTGCAATAACTGAATTGTGCATATATCATCTACTTTTAGAAGTTTTTCCTCTTTAAAGGGACACATCGTGTTTGAGAAAAGAGAGATAGCCTTTTTCTGTAGTTTTTTTAAGCGGTCAATTCTATATTTACACGCAGTAATCCAGATCATGTTGCAGTATGTAAGATATGGCAGGATTAGCGTGCAGTAGAGATTTTTGATACAATAGTTGGGAAGAAATTTCTTACCATATTTTAGAATGCCAATGTTTCTACTTATTTTGTTGGCAATGATATTTATGTGGTTCTCCCAACTCAGTTTATCATCTATCGTCACACCCAGGAACTTGGTATTGGTAACCTTAGAGATGTTGATAGAATTGATAGTTATCTGAAGATTTTCATCTTCGGGGCTTATAGCTTTTTTCTTGGGTGTGAATAGCATATAGTTGGTTTTTTTTAGATTTAGGGATAATTTATTAATCTGCAACCAGTTTACTACATTGTTCATTTCAGTATTGACAGTATCATACAGTTGCGTCAGATTAGGCTTACTACAAAATATATTAGTATCGTCAGCAAACAGTACGAAGTTGAGCAGTGGACTGGCGTTCGGTAGATCATTCATGTACAGTATGAAAAGTAAAGGTCCTAAAATGGAACCTTGAGGTATGCCACATTTAACTTGTTGCATATCTGAGCTGTGGTCTTTGTAGCTAACATACTGTTGTCTGTTTTTCAAGTAACTAGCAAACCAGTCATGTGTCGTACCTCTGAATCCATATTTATGTAGCTTGCCAAGCAAAATTCTGTGATCAATGGTGTCAAATGCTTTGGAAAGGTCGATGAAGATGCCAATTGTACAATTACTATTTTCTATGTTGTCGTATAATTTTTCTAGGATATCTGTGATGGCAAGGGCAGTGGAATGTTTGGAGCGAAAACCATACTGTTGACTGCTTAGTACATTGTGTTTGTTTAGGAACGAAATCATTCTTTTGAAAACAATTTTTTCGAAAATTTTTGAGAAGAAGGAGAGTACAGATATTGGTCTGTAATTGTTAAATTGGCATGCATCATCGGCCTTATAGATGGGGGTGACCTTGGCTATTTTAAGTTTGGATGGAAAGATACCTTGTTGGAGTGAGAGGTTGACAATATGACATAATGGAATGCTAATGCTAGTTGCAACAAGTTTAAATGTGGCACTACTGAAACCGTCATGACCGGAACTAGTTTTGGATTTGAGAGCATTGATGGTGTTGAATATTTCAGTGTCAGTGGCAGCCTCAAAAAATGCTGAATCTGTGTAATCAACATTTAAATATTTATTAAAATTTTCCGGGTTAGTGGGTATTTTGCTCGCTAAATTTGGACCAATGTTAGTGAAATATTCGTTGAAATTTTTACAGATTAGCGATTCGTCTGTTGTAAGGACATTATTGATTTGAAATTCATTTTGTATCTTGTTGTTCTTGTTTTGGTTCAGTACTGTTTTTAATACACTCCATGTTTTGGCTACATTACTCTTATATTCAGTGAGTTTGGACAGAATATAATCTTTTTTGCTGTTTTTTAGTAGATATGTTATTTTATATTTATATTTGAGATAATTAGCCCGGTCATGACTGTTCTTACTTAAGAGAAATTTTTTGTAAAGGCTATCTTTCTTTTTTATAGATGTTAAAAGACCCTCAGTGAGCCATGGCTTTTCAATCGGCTTGTTGTATACAGATATTGTTTTTAGAGGAAAACATTCATTGTAGATTTGCGTACATATATGGTGGTAGGTGTTGTAGGCATCCTCACAATCCTCATTCATTAGTACCTCATCCCAATTAGTTGTTTGCATCCGGGTGATGAAATTTTCTTTATTTGTTGGTTTCATGTCACGTACTTGAATTTTTTTCCGAGAAAATTTTTTGTAGTTCCCTATCAATTTTATTTTGTTAGTAAAAATGGGAAGGTGGTCGGATAGGTCAGAGATTAGTATGCCAGAATGATATTTGTGAGATGAGGTACTAATATCGTTGATATATATATTGTCTATACATGTGGCAGTGAATTCAGTGATCCTTGTTGGTTTGTTTATGAGGGGTATAAATGAAAAAGTACTCAGTAGATTTGTAAATTCAGTTGTTTTATGATCAGATTTCAATATATCCACATTGAAATCCCCAACAAGGGAACACTGTTTCTTTTCAGAATTGATTTTTGTGAGGATGCCATCAACATCTTTTATGAACGCGTCAAAGTCATCCGTCGTGCCTCCTGGAGGTCGATACACTACTCCAACGATGTGATTTTTTGGATAGGCTTTTATTTCTACGAAAAGACACTCAATATGTTTTTTTATGAAGCTTATTTCTTCTCTTATGGTGAAATTCACATCATTGTGTAGATAGAGGCAAATGCCGCCCCCTTCTTTATCTGATCTATGTCTTTCGACACACTGGTAGTTTGGTTTGTTGTAAATGGAGGGGGAATAATCATGCAGCCAAGTTTCAGTTATTGCAATTATGTTGAAAGACGTGTTTACTGAGTCGATATAGTCCTGGAGAAGATCAAGTTTATTTTTAACTGACCGAATGTTCAGGTGAAAGATAGATGTAGGATAGGAATTATTGGTTTCACTATACACTTTATTGTATTCCTGAATTGTATAGTAATCGGACGATTCTGATGACAAGTTAATTTCATCATCGTCTTGGTTGTTGTTGCAGGTGTCAATGAATGATTGCGCATCTCTGTTGAGGATTAATGGATTAATGCATGGTTCATCGGTATGGAGGGATACATCAGCAGGAGCACCATTATTAAGCATGAACAACCTGAAGAAGTACTCAATATTGTCATCTGTATTATTAAACGGAAACATATTTTTATTACACTCTCTACACCACCAAGGTTCTGTATCAGTTTTGAGTTGTTCATAATCAGTTTTTGTTAGTTTATTACATTTCGTGTGTACCCAATGGTCACATATTTCACAGAACACCGCGGCCTGGTTTGACCTAGCTGGCTTTTGACATATACCACAGGGATAGCGGATCATAAGAGGAGGTGCATTTCCCAAAACCGATAAATGAGTTTCCTTGTGTTTTAGATTTTTAAAATTTTGAATGGTTAGTGAGATTACATTATTAGTCAGTGCATTTATATGAAAACAAGTGCATGGGGTTATTTACACGCATACTTACTTACTTACTTACTTGTTTGATGGTGATGTTATTGCGACTTACTTACTTACTTAGGAGGGACATGGAGTCAGCATGATTCCTTATTAAAGGTTTACTACTGAACTGTTAGTTTAGTTAATGTGACTGTGTAGGTTAGTTTAGGTTAGTCAACGTACCTTTACCAGTGCAAGTGTGCTAGCAGGGAATGGTTGGGGTTTTGAGCTTACGAGTACGAGACACAAGGATCAAGGTGGGGCGTGAAACGTGTTGGAAGGATCGAATGAGCTGGTGGGTACACGCTGGGTTGGGGCTGAAAATGATCATATTATTATCTACTTTTATATATGAATTATCAACATATTATGCGTGTACATTACATGTGATTGGTCCGAGTGCAAGTGGACACATGCCAATGGGCAAATGTTCATTGTTGTGGGATAACTAGATAAGGTTAAGATCTGATTGCGTTTAACAAAGACAAAAATAAAGGTTTGAAAGAGAAAGAAAAAAAAAGTTGACAATATTAATAATATTTTTAACAAATAGCCTGTCCTTATTATATATCTTTGCTTAGTCTTTTTTTTTAGTGTGGGCACCTGAGTTAGGAGGCATAGGCAGTCTAGGCTTGCAGACGGACTAAACTCTAATATATACAGTGATTCTCAGCCCCATCATCGTGATGTCACCATAGTCTATCTCATGCATTCCATGTCTTAATTAGCATAATTATTTAGAACGACAAAATGATGCCCACCACCATTAATATGATTACATAACTCTATGGAGCGAGTAGGAGTCTTATTTTATCGCTCTTCTATTTCTTATGATATTTAATGTTTTACTGCAATACAAGATTATAAAAGATGCAGCTCAGAGTCCAATAAGGTCATATATCTATGGAAAAAGTTTACAAAATTATTAATAGAATTTTGTGATCAATGGTTTGAAAATTTAGTGTACGGGTAAAAGAGTGTTGTTTTGAGGGGTGGGGTTCTGTATTTCTACCCGCTGAATGCGCTGATTACATAGGTTGTATTGCAGTAAGATAAGCCATCACCAAAAATTATAAGGTAGACTATGTAAGCAAAATGTCTTACATAGCAATTTATTTCCAGGCTCAGACATGTAGCTGTACAGCATGGACTATCCGCGACCTAGTTTCCTAGATTACATCCTACCTACCATGTAACTGTAAGACAACAGACAGGTGTCGGACAATACCACACTCTTTTACTCAATGGGTGGGCCTGGAAATAGAGTATTACATCAGAAATAATAAGTTCTTACATATATAATTCCACACACAGTATGGAGATCACTCCTCGTGGGGCTATTGATATAAGTTAGAGCTGCAGTACATTGGTTTGTTCTTAATAAATGGCTCTTGAGCCATGGTTTGTTTGTTGGTCGAAAATTATATTAGTGGTTTTTGGCCGAATTTGAAAAGAGTTGATTCTCCGAATCTCCATTTGGCTTAGGAGTATTATGTGCAGCTGGAGCACAAATTGAGGTAGTGTGATTTGTATTTATTGGGGTATGACAGGGAGTGAACCCATAGAATGCTGTGTGATTACACATGTAAGAAAAATTATATGCGAGGTAATGTACATAATAAATCAGGTAACAAAATACGCGTACTGTACAAGGTGAAACCAACCAATTTAGGTGTAGGTATGGTCCCAGTCAGTGTTCACTGTGTGTGTTTGTGAGACGAGTTCACGGATGTTCATTGCGGTATGTGTGGGACGAGTTCACGGATGTTCACTGTGTGATATTTGTGTGATGTGTTCACAAGTGTTCACTGTGTGGTATTTGTGTGACGAGTTCACGAATGTTCACTGTGGTATTTGTGGGACGAGTTCACGAATGTTCACTGTAGTATTTGTGGGACGAGTTCCCGTATGTGCACTGTGTGAGACGAGTACACGAGTGTGTGAGATGAGTTCACGAATGTTCACTGTGTGGAATTTGTGAGATGAGTTCACGAATGATCACTGTGTGGTATTTGTGTGACGAGTTCATGAATGTTCACTGTGGTATTGGTGGGACGAGTTCATGAATGTTCACTGTGTGGTATTGGTGAGACAAGTTCACGAATTTTCATTGTATGAGGCGAGTTCACGAATGTGAGACAAGTTCACGAGTGCTCACTGTGTGGTATTTGTGTGATGAGTTCACGAATGCTCACTGTGTAATATTTGTGTGACGAGTTCACGATTGATCACTGTAGTATTTCTGTATTTGTGGAACGAGTTCACGAATGTTCACTGTCACTGTGTGTAAACTATGAGTTTTTAATGTGTGTGAGATCAAATGTACGTTGTTAGGGGAGAGTTAGATGTTTTGTAGGTCAAGTTCATTTTTGATTTTGTGCTTGGTTCCACTGTGTAGTAGACAGGTTATTCTTCCATCGAAGGTCCAGCTCTTTTTTACAAGTTCATGGTTTGTGACTTTGCGGAGAAGTTGGACACGGTGCTTTGTCAGGCTCTCTGTTATTGAGATCCCGCTCCCGGCAAGTTTCTTCTTGGTGCTGAAGATATGGTTTTTGGTGTTCCAGGACATAAACTTGACAATTATTGGGCGTGGTCGTGCACTACCGTCTATTCTTTCGCCTAGTCGGTGCGATCGACTTATTTGAGATTTGATGAAAGGTGCGGCAAATTCTAGTTTTTCACTGCACAGATCCGTTACTACATTGTCAGTATTTTCACGAGTTTCTGAGTTGCGCGGGGGTTCAGGGATGCCATGGATCACGAGGCTTTGCCGACGTCCATATTGTTCGTCTTCTTCTGCATTGGATTTCAGGGACTGCAGGTCTTTTTTGAGATTTTGATTGTCGATGAGGAGATTTACATTTTCAGTTCTAACTTCTTGTAGTTCAGCTTTCAGAGCGGAGAATTCAACTTTAACTTCTTCCTTGAAAGATACTAGTTCGGATCTTACCTGTTGATTTTCGTCTGCCTGTTTATTCAGTTCATCTTCAAACGCGGTTTGAAATTCGGATACCTTCACTGTGATTTTCTCATCTACGCCATCTGTGAAATAGTCAGTCAGTTTGTTTACTATTGTGTCAAACATATTTTCTTCTAGTAATATCTTTCTGATATCATTACGCATTTGGCTGACTTGTTCTTGATCCGTGGTACCGGAGCACGTGGCGGGAGCTGCGGCGGGTTTTAGAGGGTCGGGTTGCTTCGAATTTTTGTCCTTGTTGCGATTTCTGGTGTCCATTTTCGTTGGATTGTTGTTGTCACCCATATTTATGCAGTTTATTACTCACTTGCGACTGTTTTTTCACTATTTTGATAGTTTTGTATCAGTTTTGGGTGATGCAAAAATCCTTTACGCCGCCATCTTGCTACAAAAATATGAAATTGACTAAAACTTTGACTACAAAATCTGAAAGGCTAGAGCCAACACTGACCAGTCACCACCAAGTCCCACAAAGGTTAACTCACTCCAGTCACCACCAAGTCACCACCAAGTCACCATCGCTGAATCTGCATCCCCAGCCGAAATTTCGGCCGAATATTAAAAGGCCAAATATCACCTAAACTTCGAAAATTAAAGTGCCATATCGCAAATTTATTGCTAGTATTGTCAATTTGTCACCATGAAGGCTAATTAAGTCAATTAATACAACTAACACCACACCATAATAAACACAATTATAATAGTTCTGTCTAATTCAATACACTTGCAAACTGGAGCAGATCTATTCAGCGCGTAATTGTCTTGGCCGTTTAGATGCTGCGTGCCCACATTCGGGCACATTGACCTAAGCGCGTCATGTGATATCGATTATCGATTAAAAAAATCGACAAGTTAATTTCATAATTTATTTATTTAGTACTTATAAAATGTTTTTGGCCATCACAGGTATATCTGGCCATGTACCTGATTGATAGTCAGTATATTAGGTCAAAATATCGCACTTTATATAATTTATAGCCTATTTATTTACGGACTGTCACTTTAATAAATATAAAGAAGACAATCATAATATTAACGAATAATTATTATTTAACATGATTGGATGATTGGACTACCATGGCCCACGGGCGGGGATAGCTCAGTTGGTAGAGCGTAGGATTTGTAATCCAAAGGTTGCGGGTTCGACCCCCGGCCGGCACAGTATCAAAATTTTGGGGTTTTTTCTCGGTTTTCCTTGGGTAAGAGCACATTTCCCTAGCCGCAGTTTACCAAGCCT
>WNLI01063107.1:0-11114 GCA_025802215.1 Wirenia argentea
CATGGTGCTCTTGAGACACTAGGCCTATCCGATATATGATTCAACCTGAACCACTGATATTTTTCTTACATCGTTACAATGAGCACTCTCGATGTGAAGCCTACGTCGCGGCCAATGTCAAGTTCATGGAGACCATTCAGAACTTCTTCAGTAAACTACAAGAGGAAGAGAAGAAATACAATGACAAGAAGGCCGAATTACAAGGACATTATAACACTGACGCTGAAGCAACATTGCTGCATCGACACAATCAAATCAAGTCAAAATTCATCGTGGATCTATCTGATCAAATCACGAGTCGCGTCGAAGGTCTGGACAAGGCACATTCCAGTTTGGAATACTCGCGGCAACGGTGTGATGTGCTGTGTCTTGAAGCAAAGGTTGTGTTGCTGAGAAGTGCCTTGCTAGCAGGAGAGTTTGATTGCCAACTGCGTGGTGTCTATGGCGATGTCGATGAGACAGACAGCAACTCTGATCTGGTTCCATTGCTCCGTCAGTTGATAGCATTGCTTGAATCTGGTGGTCCGTTTTATCTCACCGCTGAATTGCTGTCCTTTATTCAAGAAGCTACGGGAGATTCTCCAAGATCCAAAGAAGACAAATGGGGAAAACTGAAGAAGACAATTGTATCGAAGGAGAGAAAAATGTCAAAGGTTAAATCTGTGGCGACAAAATCTTCACAGACAAGAGATAAAGATGTGGAGGCACTGCTGAAACCAGTCGGGAAAACCCCGGAGGAACAGAAGCGATATTTATTTGAGAAACAGGCGTATGAAGCCACAAAACTAGAGAGCGAGATACACGACGAAGAGCTTGCTGGCATCAAGGATGTGTTGCAGACGACTGAAAAGAGCAAAGACGAAGCATCAAAGAAGACCATCCAAGAGTTGAATAAGAAATTATCCAAAGCGAAGTCTGACGGAGAAGTTGAGGCAATCATGCTGGAGTATGCAGCTAATCTACAGAAGGTCAATGATAACCTGGAGCAGCAGAAACAGCAGAATCTCGCAGCCATGCGCAAACGACTCACAGATTTGAGGCGGCAGAAGAAGAAGGATATGAAACGACGACATATGTCTCAGGCGAAAAAGGCAGGATTCTCTGAAGATGTTGTTCCTGATACGACAATTCCTACAAATGATGAAATAGAGGAAGCAATCATGAAAATGCAGCAAGAGCAGGAAATGCAGATAGCAGAAATCAGCCAGGGATCTACTGAGTCCAGCGAGATAAAACCAACTGTTGGCGATGACATCATCAAGAACATTAAAAACTTGGATATATCTCCTGCCGAAAAAGCTGCGCTCGAACAGAAAATGGGGGCAGCTACGAAGGAGTCTAACGGAAAACTGGGGTCTTTGTGGCAAAAACTGAAGTCTCGTAAAGATCGTATTAAACAGTGGCAACTTTCAAAGGAAGATCGTAAAGGTCTACATGACAGCGATGGCCGTGACTTGACAAAGGCGCGAGACTCTCTCAGTGAGGCAGACAGAATAAAGGAAGATCAGGCTTTCCTTGATCTACAGATGGATCTGGAAAGGGTGAGTAACATTCAATTCTCTAACTTATTTACTGTACTTAGGCCTAGTCTACTAGTAAAAATGTAGGCCTATAGACAAACTTTCTAGTACTATAATAGCGCCAATATTGTAGAAATATTGAATGAAAAATGTCAACTCTAGCATGGTGAACACAATCAATCTGTCCGTTTCTCACAATTTCAAGTTATTTATTAACTGCTGTAAAAGTTTTTCTGGTTTCAAATCATTTGTGATTTTTCCTCACCTTTCCATTTGCTCATTCCGCACTGCTTATATTGTTATTATTATTGTTTTTCTCTAGAGCCGTTTCTTGAAGTTGTCTTGCAATAAACATTACTGTAAATGGATTGGTGGTACCAGGCCAAGACATAAATTCATATTGCATCTTGTCAATAACGACAATCGCTCAGTCTCCAGTCGATGATTCTCGTCTACTGTTGCATAATGTGTTTCCTTATAATTATTACAAGCATATCCTCTAATAATACTATTTCAATTTGTTGACATATTATACAAACAATAACAAACCTACAACTAAATTGCAGTTACGGTTGGAGGCGCTCTTACAAGACTCACTGGGAGATACGCTGAAGAACCACAGTGATGCCGACCGTAATGCTATCGTGGCCCAATTGATGCAAGAGAAGGACAGCAAGGATCAGAGGATAAGCGCCGACCGTGACGCTCAACGGGACGCGATCCAGGCGAAACTGAAGGCTCGCCGACAGATGAAGGAACAGCAGGATAAGGAACGGGTCGTGGCAAGGGAGCTGGAACACATCACTCGCTCACATGTGAGTTGCGGTATACTGTATTATATAGGAAAGTGTCAATGTCATTTGAGTTGCTGTATACTTTGACGAGGAATGAGGATTCTTCAGTGGTAATGCGACTATATAGTCTTATACCGTAAGGAAAGCATATCAATCGGATCACAAGTCAGTTGTAAGATACTTTCAGGTACGTCACTCGATCATGTCACATATGAGTTGTTGTATACTGTATGACTACAGTACAGTATACTGTATGAGGAACAGGGGCATGCGAGATCGTATATTATACTCTCAGAATTTAAATCTAAATTACCACAGTAGTATAGACATGGGTAATGCTCACTAAATGGAAAAGAGTCTGTCTAATTGCTGATATGAAACAATCCACCTATGTGATTGGCTTGAGGATCTTTTGACCGATATATCTGACGGATCACGGACTTACAAAATTACAACCCCTTGCACTAAACCAAACAACTGCACGCATGCCTCCCAACCAAAGAAATAGTGCCACCCTCACCGAAATCCATTACTTTACCATATTTACATGGAGGAAAATTTTAGCAAGAAAACACTTCATTTTATTAAGCAAATATCCAACCCCAATTTCTAACTTCGGTAAAACACTTCCATTCTGCAGGTACCAAGCGAGGATAAAGACTCAACCGACCTAGTTAACGAGATCAGTGCCCAGGTGAATGGTGACGCGAATGACGTAGGTCAAGGTCAACTGACCGCCCAACAAACTGAACAGCTCGAGGACTTGTACGTGAAACACGGTGACCAACATCATGAGCTCAACCAGCAACTTGGTCAGGAGGTGAAGGAGGCAGAGAGGAACATTGATGACCAGTTTGACAAGGAGAAGAAACTTGTAAGATCTAGTTACTATCAATGGTAATCTAAATGGTATGACGGTTAGAGTAGTTAAAGGAGACAGAACATAAAAAAATCAATCTTTTTGGTGGTTCATGCAAAGTGTTCAAGTAGTCTTACGACACACTACCCCCATGATAAGAGAGATAATCTACTTTGAACTTTGAACCAAAGTTCTATATCATTACTTGTACTGTAAATCAATAACACTGGGGATTTACTTGATTCTAAACCTTACACCAAATCACAGCGCGCATCACAATTTTGATATGTGTATGTAATTTAGCGGTCAATAGATAACCAACTAATGAAATCGGACTTACTGTCAACTTTGAATGGATGTGACGTATAGAAACTGTACAGACGTGCACTATGATTGCAGTTGAATGTGTTTCCACCTTTTTTTTTGTTACTGTTTATGTTGTTGTTTATGTTATAGTTTGTCTACAATCTCCCATCAGGACCTACATGTCCACCAAGACAAGTTTGATGGAGAGGTCCTCGTTAAGGGCAAGAGTGTTATGACTTAGGACTGTTGTGTTGTTGGTTCTGCTGTTATTTGTGTCTATTATGACAAACACATGATCTGTCCACAGGCATTGGATGCCCACCAAGCCAAGTTTGACCGAGAGGTACTTGTCAAGGCCAAGAATGTTAGTCAAGAAGAGTATGCATTTGTTGGCGCTGTTGTTTGTGTTGCTCTTTATGTTTATTATGAACGCGATCTGTTCCCAGGCCTTGGATGCCCACCAAGCCAAGTTTGATCGAGAGGTCCTCGTTAAGGCGAAGAATGTGAGCCAGGGGGAGTACGAATTTGTTAGGACGGTTGTGTCGTTGATTCTGTTATGTCTAGCTTATTATGACTAACATCCATAATCTGTCCCCCAGGCCCTAGACGCACACCAAACCAAGTTTGATCGAGAGGTCCTAGTCAAGGCCAAGAATGTGAGCCAGGAGGAGTACGAGAAACTAATGGCTGCCCACAGACAACAGGCTGATAGCATCGCAGCTAATTTGGACGCTCAGAAGCATCGCCAGAAGCAGGATATATCTGCCAGGGTGAGTTATACAGTATTATAGTCACTTACTTACAAACTGTTGGCGTTTATCCTCTGATATTTGCATGTCATGCTATAGATCGAATAGTCATGATTTCCATGTACAAATATCATTTTTTCCTAATGTGTACCTAATCGATACAGCAATTAAGTTGTCTCATATACTTGATTTGAACTATGTTTTTAGGGTTGTAGTATTGTTTTTGTTTTATAAAACATGGGCTAGATCCCAAACTCATGGGTATACACTATACAGACCCGTAGCCCCCATACCCAGAAAGATATCTATGATGCATATTGCTTAATGCAGGTCTCTATGGACCGTACAGATACGCACATTTTTCCATACCTTTGTCACATGACATTGCAGTGATGGTCAGTTAATTTCCTGGCTTCGGAATGGTTTTTTTTCATCATATCTGATGGATGGGAGAGGGGCGTGGCCAAGCATGTGGCATTGCAGAACTTCCCCGAAATCCAGCCATCTAGAGGCCTGGAGTAGAATGGAGATTGTGACACCCCACCAGAACTTTAGTAGTCATGATTGAATGAGTGAGATAATGCAGATCATTGATGTGTATATATAAATATATAATCAGCATTAACAGTTTTGGAACATATCAAGCAAGCATTTGCACTTTCTACTTCATCGAAATTGTGTGTTGGCCTACTTACGACAAATTTGTAATAATACATTGGCAGATGGCAGAGAAGCGGGAGAGACGCGCTTCATTGTTGGCCCGTAAACAAGAAGTGGAAGTGGCAGATATGCTGAACCAGCAACAGAAAGCGAGAGATGCGTACACTGAGGAAAAGTGTCGCAACATTGAGAAGGGAGCGCTCGAGAAATCTGTTGAGGTAAGATTACTAAGATTAAGATCTAGATTATTGTATTTCAAGTTAGCCTATCTCTCTTCAGAAGAAGGATAGAAAAACCTTGATGTTTTAAGAAATGTATGTGATTGGGTTGTACTTTTCTCACAACTAAGCTTTATATTTTATATAGTGAAGCAGGGTACGTAAGTTCTCGGTCAATTAATAGCCCTTCTATAATATATAAAGCTATACTGCTCCACTACGATTAGCCCCGGATGCGGATGAATTGCGCATGTTTGTTGATTATTGCTGACACTCAGGAGTTACTTTTTATTTAAACAGCTTTGTACCCGAGTTTACATAAGATTATTTATTTTAGACTATACTAGTCAGATAAATGTAAAATGTGATATTGAATTCAACAGGACATGCTACAGGTGAGGTGCACAGTACAGTGTCCTATCGTTGCAATGTATAATGTCTGCTTTTGTCAACTATGTTTCTCATACAGTATCTCTTTTGCACTTAGCAGTTATAATTGATAATAAGAGATAAAATATTATTGTTTTAATAACAGACTATAGCCTATGTCATACATTATCTACACAAACTATCGGGCAATT
The DNA here is from genome assembly GCA_025802215.1 of Wirenia argentea. Lineage (NCBI taxonomy): Eukaryota > Metazoa > Mollusca > Solenogastres > Pholidoskepia > Gymnomeniidae > Wirenia > Wirenia argentea. The sequence goes on from WNLI01063107.1 coordinate 5,688, forward strand.
CCTATACTTCTACTGCAGTGAATACGGTGACTAAAGTAAAGTGTGGCATTTATATGCCACATTTTTCTGCCAAATCTTGGTATGGTCGTGCAAGGACAGACGTACAACATGCCCTTAACTCCTTGATTGCCAAAGACATATACTGTATATACGTCATGAGAAGATCCAATTAATTATCCTGGCAGTCAAACTTTAATTATAATAATTCTATGCACAGCTTTACCTCCCGTTTTTACTTCCCGGCTTGACTTCCCGTTTACATATGCCGTGTTTATTTATGATCAGTATTCTGTACAAATTTCATAGGCTAGTACACTGTTCACTATTCCTTGCGAATTTAATTTTGAATCCATGAGTAAAATTCATAAATTAATTTTGTTTGTTTTATAAAATACCCAGATGATGTTTTCCAAGGCTTTGTAATTTTTTATTGACTTCAACATTTTACATGGCTTCGACATGTGTGTATGACGAGGTTATGTGTGTGTCCTTTGATAAGGCAGCATAACTGAGGCTTCCAATTGGGATGGCAGATGTGGGAATGTTGGAGGAGTAATGTAATGGTCATCGTATTTCGTATTGTCAAAATTATATATCCTGTACAATTCATCAATACATTATACAGTAAAACCATACACTGTATATTGCGTGTATAAAGAGATAATATCATGTCATGAAAACACGCATTCAGAAATGTAGTCAAAATGGACAGTGGGGAGGAGGTCAATACTTTTTATTGATGTTCATGGCTATAACAAATTTGCAAGTAATAAGAGTCTGGCCAAGAAAGAGTCTCATAAAGAAATTGTCACAGTCATTTTGTATGTACATGTATGGTAACATTCAACTATGTTGTCAGGGCAAGTCAGGTAAGGAAGCAGAGAACATGATCTACTTGGTGCTGACCCAACGACATACGCGGGAGGCAGTTCACCTGGAGGAACAGCTGGATAGAGAACGGCAGGCGGCGAGGAAAGCTGCAGTAGCAGACATTGAGGAGAGCCGGGGGAATGACCATGATATTCTCCTCAAAGCTTTCGAACAGGAGATGACCGATCTACTGGCAAACCCTACCGGACTGGACAGGGGGCAGTTGGCTAAGGCTAGGGATGAACTCAAGGAAACACAGAAGGTTAGCAATAATCATATTATATTAAATTTCACTGAAAAAATTAAAGGTTGTAGCTGGATCCGAACATGCGACCTTTTGACTCTAGGTGAAATGCTCTAGCAATTGAACCATAGAGGCGCTAGGCCGGACTTCCACAGATAAATCAGGGATTATGTGGTATATGAATAACGTTTTCCTATAGAGGTTTGGTTAGTGTGCTAAATATATTGAGGCCAATTGTCACTATGCACAGCTTGAGTTTCTCTAAATTGAGGATTGTGTTATTAGACGCGTGTTCGTTGAACTGTCCATGATATACAGTCGTACATTGAAACGATCATTTTTCACGAACTCACACTGATGCATTAAGAATGTACAGTCACAATTTCAATCTATGGTATGTAATTGAGTTCCTCTATAGCTTGTTTGTCCAAAGCAGATCCAAAAAGCAGTGTAAACAATCTGCCTAAGGGCAATTGCGGTAATTACGTTCTTCTCACTGAAATTATGTGATAAAATTTTGATATTACACCACAATAACCACATCCTCACCTCCTCACCAATCCACAGCAACAACTTGCTGACTTTGACAAACTCACGGACCAGATGAAGGCGCAAGCAGAACACGACGTCGAGCCCAAGCAGGATGTCAGCGACACATATAAGCGACTCGGTCTCAAGGAACGCCAACTTAACGAACTATCTGACGTGATGCGTGCGTTATCACCCGAGGAAATGATGGTGAAGCAGTACGAGGAACAGGCGTTGGCGGCCAACACGCTTGCAGAGAAATACAAAGCGGATGTCTACACGAAGATGCAAAATGAACTGGAAGAAATGAAGAGTGCTCAACGGAAGAAAGAGGAGGAACGCAAGAATCAGATGCTCAGTCAGATGAAGTGAGTATAAACATTGGATAACGTGAACAGTGTATTCTCAACTGAGTCAACTCATTGTTGCATTAATTTATTCAATAGCTCATAGGTCAACAGTTTACTGAAACAAAATACTGTACATGCCCTTAGGTGTGCAAAACACAGGAGTCTCTGGCTAGTGGCTAAAGCCCTGCTAGGGTGGTGATCCAGTATCAAGTTTAGCATATACACAACCGTTAGTGGTGAAGCATATGTCATGTAATCCAGATTGTCGATTTGCAGATATGCTATCTTTGTATCATTTTTTCTACCATGCCGGAATGATGAATGCCATTGAGCAATGCAATTACCTGTTCTTTCCTCAACCTGTTCAGTCGTGAAATCGTCATGTGGAAACTGCTTTCACAAGAGGTAAAATGCTGCTCAAATCCGCTATGTTACCCTGGATAAACTAGACTTGCACTTTGTACTTCTAAGTGGTTATGAATGCCACACTACACTGTTGGTATATTCCACTCTGGAATATAATGCAGTGGTATTAATATTGTACTGAATACCCTGGCTTTTGTTAATCCTCAGAGCACTGGAGGAACAGATACAGAGTGAGCACGCTAAAGAAGAGAAACGTCTGCGAGACCTTGAAGAGGAACGTACCCGCGTCAAACAACAACAGCTGACCGAGCGAGCCCAAGAGGAGGAACGGGAGATAACTGACAGCGAGTTAACACAGGATGAACAACAGCGGCTGATAGCTGAACACCAAGGAAACGTCGCCAGACTACAGGACAAACAACAGAAGGAACTGAGGCGTAATCACAGCGAGGTGCAGCAACGTCTCGAGGCGCTTCGGCAACGCAAACGTGAAGCTGAGATGGCCAAACTCAACAAGCATATCATTCTCCAAAATGAGGGTGAATACAAGATGGATCTGGATCGTAAACAAGAGGAACAGTTGGACCAGCAATCTGCGGACCAGTTACGCCAAACACCTGACGATGGTCGGTCCACCACAACACCTGGACCACAGGATGGTAGTCCAGAACGGGAATGGATCAACATGCTCATGAAGTCAGCATTGTTCCAGCAGATCAGTGACCTCGATGACATGCTGGATAAAGCCGGTGGTCTCGGCCCGTCATACGCCTCTGTTATAGGTTTGTTGTATTTTAGTTCATGATTTTCATGCTAAATATTTGTATATATATTTGACACATTGCCAAACATGAGAGTACATGCACGTAGACCTGAGACCAGCAAGAGTAATTGTCATTGATGTGTGTCCTGGAATACCGCCCAGTAGTAAAGCGTTAGAATACAATGGTTCAAAGCATGTAAAAAAGGAAATTCTTCAACCTCCAGAGCCAGTCATCACCGATTAGGCCAGCTTTTTACCCACTCTCTGTAGTCTTAAGTGGATGAGCATAGCCGAAAAACACCTGGATATGACACACTGTCTGCTGAGTCAGAAGGTCCTAAGTGACAATTAAAAGGATTGGCACTTGGGACCTTTTGACTGTCAGTTGACGATTGTAGTCTATCGCAGATTACTTTCCGACTTTCTCACATGGCTGGTACATGAAGTAAAGTTCACACGATATTATTTTGTGAGTAAAAATCAATGAGATGACAGGAATTGAACTCACGGCTACTGCTGCGTAGGATCGTGGTTGGTTTATCGACATACTAGTGCCATAGAGGCTAAGATCTTTAGACCAACACAACCAGGTTGGGCTGTTTGTTAAGTAGGAATTCATTTCCTAACCAATCGCTTGCCTCTCTCTCCCTTCTATAGATGTAATATTAGTACATTACAGTTCATATATAACCTGTTTTTCCCTCAGGTGGAGACTACACGAAGCCATACATAGACATCAAGGATGCGCAGTGGCTGTGTCGTGGTGACCTTGTACCTGTCGACGTCAACTCTATCACGTCCTCACAGTTCATCATCTACAGATTCGGCGTGTTTCTCTTGGACCTACTCCACAAATCTATCGACACACCGAACGTCACGCTTCTGTTGGCGTCAAATCTCCCACCTAACAACTACACACGGAACGCCTTCAGGAATTCGGTCTTCTATGAACATACCAGAAAGTGAGTGGTTATTTTATTTATTTTTAATACCTCTAGATTATAATCTCAGGAAACTTGGATTTGTGGTATACGTACTTGTTGAAGTCAACATGCCAAAGCCGAATGGAATAGCCTACTGTATATCCAATAGGCTATGCAAATCTGCCTATAATGGAAACATGTAACAATTTCCTCATATCTATCTATAGTAAGCACAGAAATATAAAATAAATAAGGTTACTCAAGAATACCCACAGGGCATGGGTACTCAGTGCTGTAACGGTTAACCTCTGGGCAGTACAAAAAAAATGTGTGCATTTATATACCGCACTTTCAGAATCTGTCCATGTTGTCATGCAGGAATCTCGCAAATGACGGATGGAAGGCCCGGGGGAAAATCCATGGTTTTTGCAGGGCTCGAACCAGCAACCTCTCGTTCGAAAAGCCGCGGCACTGACCACTACACCACGAGGCTCGCATATATATATTTATACTAATTAGTATATTTATACTAATATAAATACTATTATTTTTGTACTATTGTATGAACAAGATACATATTACATTTATATGCAGCAACATATGTGTCATTTATATGCTAGGATAAGGGTTCACATCATTTGATGCATTGATTGTGTGATCATTTAAAACCTGCTAATTGGGATATCCTCACATTAATTCACGAATGACTACCTTCCAGCAAGAAAACACACGTCCTTATACTGCCTCAGTTCATAAAATAACTTGTCAGTTGCCATATCATATTGGAGTGTGGTCAACCTTCCTTATAGACTCAAATTGAGTCAAATTGTCTGAAAAAACAGCAAAGAGTTAGGGTGATATGACTACTGACAAAGTTCGGATTTGTTACTCTGGAGGAATGTGAATCTTCCAATGCGCTGGTTCCAAATGCTTACCCAGTCAATGTGTGGAATGATACTGTGTGCATTCCTTTCGTGAATACGTGACTATACACAAACACATCCAGCGTGTATGTATGCGTGTATTCCTCTCGTGTACTATCCTCATGTGTGCATTATCTCTGTCTGTTCCCCTCTCGAGTGTGTCCGCGTCCTGTCGATCTGCTGTGTGGATGCCACACAGGTTGATGAATATAGTTTCAAGACAAAAATGTATAATTACGCCAAGCAAATTAAGATCTGTACAGGACAACTTCAAATAAACAGCAACATATAGAGTTTGTACATATCCATTATCAGTAAGCATTCTAGAATACTGTCCAATAAAGTTTGCCGCTCTAACCCCCCGCCGATTGGTCGTAAATGTACATTCTTTAGAGCATGGTGTATGAGGTTCGGGTACGACGACGTCGAAAAAATATAATGAAACTATATAGTACTATAC
>WNLI01063218.1:0-11107 GCA_025802215.1 Wirenia argentea
ATAGATCTATTATAGAATTTTCTAGATTGAATTAATTTTTACTGACTAAACCCTTTCTGTAGGTCAAAATTACCTTACATGGTCATTGGTGGCAAAGGGCGATAATCGGAACGAAATGTGGTAAATGTACCCTATTATTAATCATTTAATAGCGAAGAGATCTGGCATGACTATACTCTAAAGATATACCACTTGATAATTTGGTCATAAAAGATAGTATTTGTGTACAAACCGATAAGTGGTGGAAGTACGGTCTGGGGCAAACCTCCGAAATGGATGATAAATAGGTTAATCACATCTCTTCTATAATCATATTCAATACACTTTTGGTAAAGTTTTATACACACCTTTGGTTTGCGAGTCAGGCTCAGTGACTATGGACGTACGACGGCTTGCTCGTGATTTGGCTGTAGACACAATACAATCACAGTTATGACAATTGGCAAACATACTCCTATACTCAGTGACTATGGACGTACGACGGCTTGCGTATAGTTAACGGAATAATATGTGATATAGGCGTGCAAGTGGTGATTAGCGACCCATTGTACTGTATCACTATATAGACTGTTTTCGCATGACGACACGGGACTCATTTCTGGTAGCCATGTTAGAAGTTTTTAACCTTGACCTCGACCAGTAGCCAATCGGAATTTTATAAATTAACTTCCACTTCCGGAAACCCTCAGAATTTCCCGGATATCCTAGGAATTCCCTTCAGATCCAAGATGTCAGCCGCCAGTCACGTGACAGTTCGAAAAACAGTCAATAGAGGATGTGAATAGAAGGCCATATCGTATCACACCCTATTAGCGTGAATTTAAAGACTGGCACACCGCTACTGAGCACCCCATCTGGTGTGGACAACGGCGGTTTATAAAAGCAGTCTTACATTATTGTCATGGTGGCAACCGGCTATAGTGTCACTGTCTCCTGAGTGAAAAGCTAAAAGATATCTGTAGAGTTAGATCTGCTGGGATGAGGTTTGCGGGTATTGCGTTTACATCAGTAGAAACCAGGATAAACCATACATACCGGCAGACGAGTCTGTAGGTTTAGAGTAGATCTGGTGGAGAGAGGTTTGACTGTACACTTGTATTACACATTATATTGTATTACAGTACAACCCACACATACCGGCAGATGTAGAGCTAGACGAGTCGGTAGAGTTAGATCTGGTGGGACGAGGTTTGACTGTATTCTCATATTACACAGTACATACTACAGTACAACCCCTACATACCGGCAGACGTAGAGCTAGACGAGTCAGTAGAGTTAGATCTGGTGGGACGAGGTTTGACTGTACTCTTGTACACAGATTTGCTCACAACCGGGCGGGATAAGGGGGATTTCACTGTACTTGATACAAGTTGGGGTGGCCTCCCTTTCTTTTTCACTTCCTGTTGGCATTTAACACGAAATTTATTTGTAAGGAATCTTTAATTGAATCAATAAAGCTCGCCTAAACCAGTTTTAGTCAATTATATATTATGTCCACAGCAGACTACGGTGTAGATCGAGGGATGTAGCAAAAGTCATAAATAAATTTATTTATCTTAGCCTTGCTAATTGCTATAAAATCTTGATCGTGAAAATGAAGATGTTTGCCTTTGTAGTAAATTATAGTTCAATTTTGGAAAATAAAGAGTTACTTGTAGGATACTTAACCCGTTCACTGCCAGATTAATTCTTGCAATGTAATTGGTTCGACTTTAGTCGAAATTGGCAGCGAAATGTCAATTTCCAACTGTCCAATAAAAGAATGTCTTTCAGACATATACATTTTAGATTAGACTGGCATATCAGTACATAATTTTAAGTCTATATAGGCCAAACATTCTAAGATATGGGTTTAATATACTTTTAGTCCACGATACACTGTGGATATCAATATCATGGTAATACCAATGCATGCTGTGGTGTGCCATGTGAGTTCAATATTGTGCATCTTAGAGCATAAAGGATAACCTGCAGGAGTCTGTACCATTGAAAATAATTGAAAGCGACTTGTAGGACACGGCTTAGAACGCAGTAATAACTAATCATGATATAGCGTTAATATTTGATCAGGAGATTCAAATAGATGGATGATTTATGATAATTACACGAGTCGGTGTGTGTTTAGCATCAACTGTATATTCCAAATTAGTAGTAACTTATTCTAATTTAGTTATTTAACACAACCATTTAACTTACTATTCGCGACATACAGTATTATATCTGCTATTACAATAACTACCTGTGATTGTGGAGGGGGTGGGAGAGACGTTGTGATGGACTTGGCTGGAGTTATGGTTTTAGCCTCAGCCCTGTACGTTATTGAGAGGATTCTCTCTGGCTTTATCCATTCATCGTATCTGTGAATAGTGAATCAGTGTGAATACATGGGGGAAGGGTGTGTGAGTATAGAATTGATGACGGAGAAAGAGGGAGGGTTTCAAGCCTCAGTCATGTACTTTGACAGAATTCTCTCTGGCTTTGTCGTATCTGTGAATAGACAAATGTATTTGCGTGATCATAGCGTAATCAGCGCTATATTACAGTGTGCTAATGTGTAGACAATAGTTGTTTTATTTATTTAACTGTCAAATAATTGGTTTATTGTGGCGGCGTGGCGCAGTAGGATAAGCGTTCGACTTCTAAGCCGGAGGTCGTGGGTTCGAATTCGCGCTTCGGCAGTTTTGTCATAATGCAAATCTTGCTCGCCATGCCCGGTCAGTAAATCGAATGGGGACCATCGATCGACCACCAGCCACAGAAGGGGTCACTCACCTCTGTACATTATGTAAATAATATTACTGTGATTGCCAAAAGACTTCAGAAAGAACTTTTTTTGTCATAAAACTAATATACAATTACATTTTTGTACAAAATAAGATGGTGTCACACTCTTTTCACGACAGATAATAAACCAAATAGAAGATTGAAGAATGAACAAATGTTGCCTAAAATAGCTCATTATGATATATTAATGGTTTGGAAAATCACAGATGAAATGAGAGGGATAGAAATTGATAAATATGGACAGCAGTAGTGTATAGTTAATTTTTCTCGGGTAAAAGCAGAAGCAAATCTACTTTTGTCACACTTTCGAAGGTTTAGCATGTTTTAGACATACCTGAAATTCCATTCAGCGTAGTGGACGAGGTACTGTAGTTTGCTGCCCTCACCATGCACCTCCATGACCTTAGCCTCAAACACAGGGAGGGGAGGGGGGGATACCGGGATAACGATCAGGGGTTAAAGGTCAGAGTGTATAGGGAACATGAGACTAGGCGTGAATAAATACACAACAAACCTGAGATTCCATCCAGCGTAGTGAACGAGATACTGTAGTTTGCTGCCTTCACCATGCACCTCCATTACCTTAGCCTCAAACAACGTCGACGTCTTCCCTTTGCCATATTTCACCTTGAGCTTAGAGCCCAGAGTTAGTGTAGTGTTGTCAATGGCAGATCTGGAAACATGAAAAAATCATTATCTACAATTGTATGAATGAATGTATAAGTAGATTAGTCATTAGTGTACAAAATGTCATTTAATTTAAGCTTTCTGCAACTCATATTGTCCTCGCAGAAAAGCTCGCTGTAATCTGTGACATTAATATGTTTGTCCATATACCAGGTAGCCCTTGGATCTGTTGATCCTGATGCGTAGGACTTCTTTCACACCACATTCAAACCACGTCAGGTCAGTGACCTTTGCATGTGACGGTCAAAACTGAGTATATCATCTTTCCTCCAGATAAGACCGTCAAATTTACTAAATGTAAGGATTCAATTAGCAAATTTACACATATACATAATAAGTTAATAGGTACATTACTTATGTTCAGCGTGGGAAATAAGCGGTATCGCAGCGCTATTTGCCATTCAAAATCCACCTGTTGCTAATCAATATTGAAATTTAATAGCAAAAAACTGCCATGCAATTTTTTGCAAGTTTTTATGGATTTTCGGAGATTTTACCCCTTATTGTCGTCAGAGATTTACAGATCTTCCCAACGCATCCGCCATCTTGTTCAATGAAGTGTCACGTGACACGTAAGGATTGTGTTACATCAGGGAATTTCTTTTTTTTTTTAGATGTGTTGCATCAGGGATAAAAAAAATTGACTATGGTGGAGGGGAAGAGAGGGGGAAATATTATGTATATACATGAAGATAAAAATGTGAACTAATGAAAACAGGACCTCAAAAAATGAGATTGGTAATCAAATTTGACCCTCAACCATGTAAAATGCTAATCATAGTGAATCATTAAAATAAAAGTATTTCCAACACTGCTTATGTTACATTTGTTTTTGTGGAAAATTTTTCGCTATATAATAATAATAATAAGCGTTTTATTCCTTAGTGAAATGCAACCACATCCTAGTGTGGCATGTGTAAGTGCGACTCATTTCAAGGGAGTGCTACCCCAATGGGTCTGCCCGTGGCTAGCACTGTAACCAATGTCCAACACATACATTTCAGTTGATGTGGATCGCCCAAAATTACAAGTAAAAACAGAAAGAGTCGTGGTAGTCCTTGTAATGACAGAATGGGAAAGATTAAGGGGACATGACAGTCAAAATTCTGGCTGTGCTATCTGGAATAAGACGCAACTCACATAGTAACAGGAGTAATGGGCGAATCCTTCACCACCTTGACCGACTTCTTCTTGGCCTCGACCTTCCCGTCCTTCGTGGCCTTTGTGTCGGTAGTGTCGGCTGGTTTAGTGTCCTTCTTTATGGCCTCGTATCTTTGAGGAATGTCGTCGTCAAACACCTTCTTACGGATCTGTCAAATACATAGTACATACGTCAAATTTAGAAGTTATTGTATAATTTAATTAATTTAAAATCAAAGAGAAATATTGCAATATTCTATCACATTCACTACTAACTCCACATGACAAGTTCTCTGTCTTATAGACTTTATTTATACTCTGGCGTACACAATGCAATGTCATAGAAGAGTTAAAGGTATACTCCAGGTAGGATCTTTTCAGGGATGATAGGGACTACATATTAGGGGTAGGGTTAAGATACTGTCTTACCATGTAGGCTTATTTTGACCTTCAATACCATCCCTATGATTCCTCAAAAGATACTATTTACCTAGAGTATTCCTTAAATGTAGTTTTGGAGTGACAGATTATGTCGCGTATAAGTATAAACACTAATGGATACTCGTGTAATGTACATTTATAACCTTGTATTTCATGATTTCAATAGACATCAAACTATTATGTCTTCTATTAATCATATACTTATTCTATCTCTGTATGCAACTTGACGCTGTCCCAACGCCGGCTCCGCTCTAACTGTCGTTACCCAGTTCAAAAACCTGACGTCGCGATTCTCAATGTCTGACTTAAAGGAGCGTCACGGGAGTACATCGCGACACTGTCATGCGCAAAATGTCATCAATTCGTACAATTGAGATGAAATAGTGCTGTTGTTGATACTGGGGTGGAGTTCAAATTGTAAATATCGACTGCAATGGGTGACCATTGGCTGCCTCAGACTAACTGACTGACTTAACCATTTCATCAATGAATAATTCCTTGAATGCTATGGCATTTGGCGATAATACAGGGATGTATAGTTGAAAGGTAGCTTCAACGTCGTTGATCGTTGGCAGCCCACACAGAAAGACATCCATCCAGCACACGCGGCAGTTGGTTGGCAGTTTTGGCATCAATGTCAATACACACCACATATAGAAAACTTAAGAAATCTAACACATGTCATTGTGTCCATCTAACCCCGTGGGAACATGTATGGCGCAATATCGACCAATTGCCCAACTGGCGCGAGAGCGTCGTCTAATTCATCGCCTACATCAAATCACCTATCTGACGTTATGGATTGGCGTGTTCTGCGGCTAGCACATCATGATCGGGCATGATTGTGAAGGGGCATGTTAGATTTCTTAAGTACCGCAATGCGTCAGGGAGTCGGACCATCTGGTTTTCGGACGAGTGATTTGAGGCATGGGCATTCTCAAGCCATGGTCACTTGATGAGTGTAGGCCGTAGAGCCGTAGATTAGCTATGTTCCCTCTAGCCTCTTTTGTTTGGTACAAAAATACATAAAATTGTTTCAAAAGTGTATTTCTTTTTATTTGTGTGAATAATTTTGGATCCAAATGAATTTTTTAAGTTTATGTATTTTGTACGCAAATCTCCGGAAAATTACCAAATGTCCATGATCTTCAATGTGTGTGACTCACTCGATTGATCGTAGCACTACTAATGTGGCTCAGTAATTTGCTCTGATTGATGACTGTCATGCGCAAAATGCCATCAATTCTGACAATTCATCTGTGAAGGGTTGATTTGGTGCATGAGTAGTTAATCATGCTTGGGTGCAGTGGAATTTAATAAGAAACTGTCCCGCGACAAACCGTATTCGGTGAAAAATATGACTATAGATTAGAGGTCATATAGAGGTCAATCTGGAGGTTAGCAATTAACTCAGAAGAGCGAACAATGATATAAAATATGTACCAAAGTTTCGGATTTCCACTAGGCCAATACCATTTCATTTCATTTTAGTTGTATCAACTAGCAATGATCAATTATTATTAACTTTTGTTGGTAATTAGTTGCAGAATATTGCGAACACTGGCAGTAGTATTGATGAAAATACAAATTTGTCGAATTCATTTCTTCTCTTCAAGACAGGGCCAATTACATGCATAAGTCGATGATAAGCCCAAATTTATACTGGATACTAGTCACGGCATTACGTCCATACAGGCTAGACATTCTTGACCAATTGCCCCGAGCATGCCTGCCTCATTAGCAGACACATTACTTGCCAACCATACTTACATACACCCATATACATTGTAACAATTACAAAATGCCCTAGCAACGGTAAGCATGGCGGACTCATTAGCCGTCACATAACACTGTCGTGAGGTGTTAAACGTGAACAGAATTCTTGTCCAGACATTCATTTGCACCTCTCAGGCAATCTCACTGTTGCTAAACCTGATTATTGAGCAAATATATTCAAGACACTAGTCAATGTTACTTACCTAGTACATATACAGTAGGTGCTGGGATGACTTGAAATATCGTTCAAGCATGCTGTCTATAAACCTTCATATTGTGCATGTAGTTAGAGAAAAAATAATTCTCGCTTCCATCTAGCGTACGGCAATATAATAGTTTAATAGTGATCGATTTGTTTGTGCAATCAAGTTTCATTTTAAAAAAGAACGCGCTCTATGTCATTACATTCTGCGTCGATTTTCTATAGCTAAGCCTCCGATTCTCGAAAGTGGGTGTCGCACATCGCCAAAAAAGTCCGAAGAAATCCGAAGGCTGGTAGCCATGGTAGGTGATTACCGGTACCAAATTTTGATGACACCATTTTTAAGTTGATGAATCGTGCCCTCTTTTCCAGGTTACATACAAAAAATGATCGGATTTTTTCGTTATATGCCTAAAAGTATTGAAATAACATAAAAATGATTAACAATAATTAATTGTGCAGCTTTTGTTTAGAATCCCGTGGCATGTAAGTCAGTCATGTATTAGCATGTATATGTAAAATATCTAAATGCCAGGGTTATAGACAAAATTGGTTTTCTAGATGTCTTTTTACAAGTCATCCCAGAACCTAATACAGTCATTGTTGAGCCATTGCATTGCCCCCAGCCTGGCTGGCTCATTACTCACATTACAGAGTCTGTCTCTCAGGTGTGAACCACCCATGAACCCAATTCCTGTCCAGAGACTCGGACGCCCATATCAATTTTGCTCTCAGGCAATCTAATTTTCCACCGAGTGTCTGACTTTCATGTAATTGTACTGACATGTCTGTTCGATTTTTATGTTACCTCTTAAATTACAGTTGTACAGGATACTACAAATATATCCGGCTAATTAGTTTATGTAGACCTTATGTCTACTTTCAATGGTACAATACAAGATAACGTAACGGTGAATGTTTTTAGTCAATAGTAATGCAGTTGACGTTCATTAATTTAGGAGTTTTATAAATCACTTACTGCATAGGCCTATATGTTTGAGATCGACGACGTTGTGTTCCTATTGCACGGACTTCGGCTGGTCAATGACCGTCAGCTAGGGCTGCTAGACGTGACCCACTTGGCAATGGTGGATCACGCAACAGTAGGCGAGCGACGTTGTTAAGGGCCTGGTCACACACATGTGACAATTGGAAACAGAGTTCTTCTTTCTTGTTGGGTGATGGCGTCTCGATATGTTCGTGGATCGTTTCTTTTATCTCTCTTTGGTGCCAGGTCACTTCGCGGTTTAGAATTTTAACATTGTTCATACTGATAGAATGAGTCAATGGCCATCTGATTGTATGTGAATATACCGCCGAATCAAGACAGAACAGATCTAGCCGGCTCATTTGTTTATGTCTGTGTTCGATTTTTACGTCACCTTTTAGGGGTACAAGACAGTATAGTTCCGCTCTGTTTGATTTTTATGTCATTTTAAGGACTGTACAAGACTCAAGACTGGACAGGATAGATCTACTGATCTAGCCATCTGATTAGTTTTTACATCTGTTCGATTTTTACGTCACCTTTTAAGGACCGTACAAGACAAGACAGTACAGTTCTGTTCGATTTTTTGATTGTACAAGACAAGACAGAATAGATCTAGTCGGCTGATTAGTTATGTCTCTGTTCGATTTTCACGTCACCTTTTCAGGGTATAAGACAGTATACTAGCTACTGATCTAGCCAGCTGATTTGTTTATGTCTGTGTTCGATTTTTAATTCACCTTTTAAGGGTACAGTATAAGGCAGGACAGTACAGATCTATCCACCTGATTAGTGTATGTACTGTATGTCTGTATTCAATATTTATGTCACCTTTTAAAGGTTCAAGACAAGACCGTATACACATCTAGCCGGCTGATTAGTTCACATGTCTGTTCGATTTTTATGTCCCCTGTTAATTTAAGACACTATAAATATATCCTGTCTAATTGGGTTACATGATTTGATTGACCTTTTTGCCATACATAGCATGTGTCTCGTCACACATTTTCTTGAACTTTGTTACTTTTTTCTTTTACATAATATAATAGTTTGTCGACTCACCATACATTAATTAATATTGTGATATAATTTCAGTAACCTGCCAGCCAAGACCCCAGAAGAAGAACTCCGACACAGACAACAGTATGAAGCTATGGTGGAGGCTGCTCGCAAGAAAGGTATACATAACACACTCCTTATATACCTACATACACACTCGATTCTATCCTTTATGTCAGCAACCTTTCAACGAAGACTTCAGAAGAAGAGTTACGCCACAGACAGCAATATGAGGCTATGGTGGAGGCTGCTCGCAAGAAAGGTATACGCATAATACACTTCTTATATATACCTATATATAATACATGTATTAATATACACGCCTTTCCTCGATTCTATCCTCATGTCCTTGGGAAAGGCAGCAGTCTACCAAGGCTCCCGAAGAAGAATTACACCACAGACAACAGTATGAAGCTATGGTAGAGGCCGCTCACAAGAAAGGTATACATATAATACACTACCTAACCTATCAATCTGTGGGCAAGGCAGCAGCCTCACATGCATGGCCCAGCTAAGACAACAGAAGAAGAATTACGCCGCAGACAACAGTATGGAGCCATGGTAGAGGCCGCTCGCAAGAAACGTATACATAGTACATTAAGCAGGCCTACAGTATACTGTATAGTATATACACAATCTGTGCTGTCCTCGGGCAAGGCAGCAGCCTTCCAACCAAGGCCCCAGAATAAGAGTTGTAGCATGACGAGATGAAGGTTGCTTGAAAAAACGTGACGCATAATACAGACTTTATAGACATTTGAATACACAGTCAAATTTTTTAATTTGCTAACTAAGACTTGTTACAGTGGCCTATTAAGAACGACTACACTGCTGAGGCTGTATTTTGAATCAGTGCTCGTGGTTTGAATCCAGCATCCCCAGATTATAACTATCACTCTCTGAATGCTGTTATATCCAAATTGCATATCTTACGCCCGTCTTATTAGGGGTGCACGGGGAAACATGTATACCTAGTAAATGGTACCTTACAGCATTCTGAGGATTCTCCGGAGGATGTGTTCATCAAAAACGCATCACGAAGCAATAGAGTAATATGACATAAACTTATAACAATAATCGCTGGATCAAATGTAATGTGATGACAAAAAACAATCCAAAGAAGTTGTAGTGTACGTCTTTACTATGATCTTTACGATCGTGCAGTAACTTTAAAAAATATTATTTGTCATTTGAAATGCTATATATTTGCAGAGCAACGCGATGTGAAATTAAAGAAACGCCAAAGGAACCAACAACTCAAACAAGAGGAGAAACTGGTTTCCTTGTCAAAATTCTGGGTGAATGATGTTCTACCAAACTGGGAAGTCATGTATGTACCTAACAAAGTAAAATAGATGATTTCGTATGAACGCTTTCATTAGTGTTGGGGCCGGACCGGAATTAGTTCCGTTCCGGCAGCCGGAACAGGGGTTCCGGTAAATTCCGGTCCGGGCCGTAACTGTTCTAAAATTCCGGCAATTCCGGTAAAGTTACGGTTCGGTAAAGTTACGGCCCGGTAAAGTTACGGTCCGGCGGTTCCGGTAAATTCCGGGCCGTAACTGTTCTATAAATTCCGTCGATTCCGGTAAAGTTACGGCGATATTAGTTCCGGTAAAGTTACGGCAAGACGTACAAAATTCACTTGTTGCATCCTGCAGGTCGCGTCAGTGACTCAGTGCGTGTGGGCCGTGGAGTCCCCCGGTGGGCCGTTGGTGTCGCCGTACCGATATGTTGACTATCTTGAAGCCTTTATCATTTTCATAAAAGATTTCGTTTCAGATTTCCGGAAGCTTACCACTGACAGCGGCAAGGGGGACAATACAATTATACAATAAACAAGAACATAAAATGTATCCCACCCTCAGTCGGAACTCGGAGCCCCGCAGAGTCGGCACGGCACACGGCAGTCTAAAGCACCCGCGACTGAGTTGCGTAAGCCGCATGCAGACACCGTCCGTTAGACGAAATAAAATTTATGATTAATGTATTTTCAGTTTCTTCCTGGATGAAAACAAGGATCATATGGAACC
>WNLI01063329.1:0-17649 GCA_025802215.1 Wirenia argentea
TTCATTATGCCTTACGTCACATAGTAGACTTTGCCATTAGAAAGAGCTCATTTTTCCCTTTCCAACGATATATCATATTCAAATTTGACCTATATGTCAGATAGTAGACTCTGGTTCTAGCCCCCTCAATTGTGAACGTCCAACGTGATTATTAAGACATGCTTGTATGTTAACAGTAGGTGCATGTATACTGCACCAACAATACAACACACAAGCAGTCGATGTTAACCATGTGGGGTATAGCAGGAACATTTGCCCCTCGCAAACAGGACTTACACTTTCTGTTAAATTGGTAAAAAAAAACACTTACGCCCTATTGATTTGATTTGATATACAGTAAAATATTTCAGATAATGTGTTAATTTTTTTTACTTACAACAGTGTATCACTCTTTTACACACCTAGGCATGGGATACAGGAATGAGATAATTATTACCAATCACAAACAAACTGTGCACTCTGAAAATGTGACATAGCGATAAATAAGACTTAGTGCAATAATTTCGACTGAACATAACTGTTTCAAAAATTAAGATCATCGCGCTCAATCAGCGACCCATACCCACAAAACATATTACCACTCGACTTGTTTGGTCATGTACAAACACACTAGAAAACTATATCGAGATCACACACTCATTGACATGGAAAGCATGCACCATTATGTTGAATATTGTTGACAACCAAAACAAACAAAAAAGAATTTTCCCATGCAGCAACGGTGGAATCTGTTCTTGTCTATGTGTTAAAGTCCAAAAAATTATCCACACAGAAAAAAAATAAACTGCCGGTCATCAGCTAGCTCCTCTGATCATAGGGGTTTCGGTGGTTTACAGTAATTCTAGGACCCCTAAACATGCCCACCAACAGTAAACCCAAAAACTAAAAACAGTTTAATGTTAAAATCCTGGAGTTCAACCGGTATACTCGAAACATAAAACTGGATGGATGATATACCAATGTAAAAATAACGCATGCTGGTCTAAATATCAGTTGGATGGATAGTGTCACGAATGCGCAGTTATACTGTATGGAGACATTCAGAACAAAACGCGTAATCAAAAGAAATACGACCACTTTTCTCTGGACATTGCTAGAAGTGACAAACTACTGTACGAGCGAGTCTAATTCTCCGGCAGACCAAACGCGATATACGCTTGTGAACCGCGAAAGACGGGCAGCCATATTCAGGGTCGTTGATTGGTGGCGGACGTTCTCCATACATCGATGATGGACAGGATCCAACGGAGGGAGATTGTCAGTGTACATCGGTGTAACAAACCGCCTTACGTAAGCAAGTATGTAACATACGATATCGATATGCCACTACTTGCTAAATACGCCATGATGTACACCGCTAATATTATATCACATACGCCCTGTGAATATTAATAGTGACAAAGGATGACAAATACCAACAATGTAATAATCAACAAACAATGTTCGAGTAAGATTGTAGACCTAAATCAATTTGTCCAAAATCATGTTTTGATATTATTAATTCAGTATCTAATTATTTCCTACATTGCGCAAGTTAAAAAGCGTTATTCCCCAAGATTCTTTGTAGTATAAATTAATATTAGTGATAAATACTAAATAGACTACATATCCTACTAAGAATATTTATCCATTCTTACACACTATTATTTATGCTTACACACTACAATGATGGTAATATAGTTCAATAAAGCGCGTAGTACGGTTAAACCTGTCTACAGTGTGCCCATTTATGGGAGCTCGCTAATTGATCACGTGACCACATAGTGTACTGTACATACTAAGCAAACTGGAAAGAATATAATACGGTACCTACGGTAGTGACGCTCGAGGACGAATCGCTCACATACATAACCTACTTGTTTCACTCAATATTACTAACATATTATAATATACCGTAAGAAATGTTTAACGATCATTCGTTCATTCATTTTAACAAATAAAAAGATACACTATAAAATACAGTAGCATATACGGAGATTTCGTATTTATGCGAAAAAGTTTATTCTAAGAAATAGATACAGGTGAGTCACATGTTACCAGTCCATGCGCATGGGATACACGGGCATAACATAACATAACTGCATGGGGATATATCATATAACACTATAATTATATAACCGTAATGCCATATTATTATCTAGTGACATAGCACAAAGGTAATAAAATAAATGAGATCAACTGCGCGTGTTGATCCAACATTCAACCGTTAACGGGAGGGTCGAATAAACGTTAATTGAAATTATTAAACGTAATATAGCATTCCATCCCTTTGTACGTATCAACATTTCAGCAAAAATTGAATGAAATCAACTATTAATGCTTGAAGTAGGAAAACAAGATGAATTTCTTATACGTATCTATATATTTACGCATATCAATTTAACTATACTAGATCAGTATACATATAAATCCGATTTCTGTGATTTGATATTATGCTCATGTATATTTTGCCCAATAGCATTGTTACAGGTTGGTTGTTATATTGACGTAAAATATTTTGTTTTCAAAAAGGGACATATAAAACTTACATCGAAGTGCTTTTGAGTAAAAGTAATATGCGAACATATTAATTTATTTTAACGAACGGTATATAATACGTATAGTAAAAATAACACTTCACATTAACTGTTACACATCCATTGTTTTTGTGTATGTACGTGACTGTTACTGTAAAGAAGTCGGTGATATCGGCCTGCCTTATATTACTCAGCAACCAATGCGCATCCATCTAAGGAGAACATTCGCGATCAGTACTGTAGTGTACTTAGCTAATTAATAGACACACGTGTAAAGACATTATTTTCATGACACTGTACTGTACACTGAAGCGATTATACGGGCTTTAATCTGTAACATACTTGTTAGTGATACGCAATGATGGCTTACTTCTAGTAATTCTAACATTATTATCTTTTATATGCACATTTTAATATTTATAATCTAATGACAATATCAGCGGAGTAGTCTATGGAATAGTCTATATTCAATACTTCTTCATACAGTATAACCGGATCCACGGGGGATGTACGCGAGGTTTGGGGAACTGATTACTGATGACTTCGTGGATTATAATAGTACGATCTTACCTTCTCAACCTTTTTAGAACATGAACCCGATTATGGTATGTGTACTAGATTAGACAGTACGTAATAAGCCCAATGCAATGTAGACCCTGTACATACCGTACACATCAAAAGTATACAGAGCTTCAATTCATAAAAGAAAAATAAGTGCATACACTGGCGGCAATAGCACATAATACTACACACGCAGTTCGTGCGTGTCTGGAACGGTATAGCAAGGGATTTGTCAACCAAGAGATTTGTAAATCCTACAGCGTTCTACTTCTTCGATAATATATTCGATCTTAGATATACTGGGATCGTTTCAATTGAGTGCTGGAAGACGAGTGATGTGTGTAATTGCCAATTTAGTGTTCCCCCGATCTCTCTGTTTCGCCATTCTCTCCCATCCGCTCTCTTTGCAGTATTTGTCACACAGAAATTTTGGGGTAGCGCATGTAAATCAGCATATCACGTATATAACACACGTGGGAGGTTGCGAAGTACAATCGGTGTCATTGAGGTTACTTACCGGCTTTAGTTAACAGGAAAATCAGAATTGCCTACGTTACAGACCACATATATGGTCACCAACGTAATACGTTAGAGAATGTGCACGCACGACCAGCGATAGGTGGGGTCATCTTACTCGTCGTCGTAAAATACTACTTTTTAAAAACGGCTCCCCCTTCCACCGTTACACACATGGCAAGCCCAAGCAACACACTGTGGAATGATATCGTCGGTCTGATTCTTCCGAAATAGCACAAACATTATTCATTCCAAAGGGGTGTCTTTGATTTCTAAATAGACGTATCTCGATAGACTAAAATAATTATTATGTTAGCAACGCAATTTATTCCTTAATAATGGAATACGACCGCATGCTAGTGTAGCATGCCCATGTAAGTGCGACTCATTCTCAAAATGTTGCATGCAAATATCAACTAGTTTCAGCTAACAACATAAAAAGCAGTGTACGCGTGATGCATTATAACGGCCTAGGTCTATTTTTTTTATTAAACATTTTTTCATTGGCCCTACCGTAATACAGAGTAATGGAAAATCCTTTGATATGGGGCTTTTTGGATTTTTTTTATATAGTGCGTCTCAACGTTGCGACGTATATCTCAGCCATTTGTCATCCGATTTTGTTCATTCATAGCTTTTTGGAGAGCTAATTAGTTCAGTTTTCAAACGTCATATCGTCATATCTCTACCTACTACCTACTTTGCATAATGTGTGCAAACCCTCGGGTTTACCCATTTGTTCCAATGGCAACAAAGTGTGCCAAACCAATTTCAACCATGTTGTACTAACGCGGGTATATCTCAGCCATTTTTCATCCGATTTTGTTCATTCATGGCTTTTTGGAGAGCTAATTAGTCCAGTTTTCAAACGCGCGTATCGTCATATCTCTACCTACTACCTAATTTGCATAATGTATGCAAAACCGGCGGGTTTACTTTTTTTTGATACGCACTGTATATCTAACAGTAATTTTAACATTATAATGGAAAATATCCTGATGTAAAGTATTTTATAGCGCTTAGTATATACATAAACAACATCTGAAACCGCTCACTATGCATCATAATATATAAAAGGAGGATTTTGATAACACTTTAATCTAAGCATCGTGATGACAAAACAAGCATTCATATCGCAAAGGAAGGAAACTAGCTTTCTATTCCCTCAGCTTCTTGTTTCCATTTTAACAAAAACGTGGGCCAACGTGCAAAGCGAGCGCTCGGCTCGGCCGACAGAGAAACCTGCTACAGAGAAACCTGAGCCAAGCCGAATCGAGCCACAAAGTGATGGTGTAAACGGGGCATAAGATCATGTGATAGCTGATAGCAATTACTCATTTACAGTAGACTCAATTGTTAGATATAACGAATAAAACACATAACAAACAAGTTACGTCTTTTTTACAATACTAAATTTATTTTCTAACGATACATGTATATATATGTATGTACAGTATACATACAATAAGTAGTTACTAATAAGTAATAAATAAATAAGTAATACTGTATGTACTACGTAAATAAATATTAAAGTGACACTGTACCTTCAAAGTGTAGTTTGCATGTCAATAGGGGCCAACTAGCATCAACAAATAAGCCTATTTACTAAACACTACGCCCGTGCTACGGTATATCTGACATATTTTCTGTTGCGTGCCAACATCATACACACACTTTCAAAAGCACCGTTTAGCATTCAAAAGCATCGTTTAGTGTGTTGCGTAGAGTGAGGTAGCCTAATAACGCTACTAAAAATACAGTACCACTTTAAATAGTCTCAAAGTATTTGGTATCAAAAAATATTTGGTATCAATATCCTCTATAATAGTTATTTGACAATTTTACATGGTTTTGATTTAAATTACTTTTATATCCCGACTCTAGCATCTAATAACTGAACAAACAAACAAAGAGTTGAAAATAACAAATTTTGAAATCAACACTAGTTTGAATGTTGTCCGTTTTACATTTGTAAAAGACATTTAAAATGTTAACAAAACTGCTACTTTTGGGTTGATTTTAGCGGGGAACGCAAATGTTCATTGACTTCATTGCCAGCGCTACCTTATAATAAAGCAATCAATGAGATCATACAAGAACAATCTCACAGCTCACTGAACCCTATAATTGCACCATGTAAATGTCATATTGGATTATGTCCAGGGGCAGTTTCCCAATAATATCAGAGGGAGCATAATCAGCATAATATGACAATGTCTACTCATACATGATGGACACTATTTATGGCAACTGTTTTTACTCCCATATACTACTTCAGTGATTTTCAGTTTCTTCAGTGATTATGCTATACATGTTATAATGGTAGTATCTATGCGTGTAACAAATCAATAACAATTTAAAAATTATCATACACTAAAATATCAAAACGTTTGTGATAAAATTTGTACAACACCGGAGTAATATACCGTTCAACTCCCTTCAGACTTCCATTACCACAAACATTAAGTACAGTGATACAGTCCGTCTGTAGCTATTAAAGACTAGCATATCATATCACTTCTCAGCTAGCTATATAAAGCATGATCAAAATATAATATGCTACATACTACATAGTGCATAAACTAGCAGAGTTGCACCATATTATTGTTCTTTAGTCTTTAGCACCGAACTGCATGTTAACAGACCACAGTGACCTTTTGTAAACTAATGGTAGAATGACATGTGAGCAAATGACGTACCTTTGGTGAATTAGTTGTACCATGACATGTGAGCAAAAGAGGTACCTTTGGTGAATTAGTCGTACCATGAGGTGTGAGCAAACGATGTACCTTTGGTGAATTAGTCGTACCGTGAGGTGTGAGCAAAAGAGTTACCTTTGGTGAATTAGTCATACCGCGAGGTGTGAGAAAATGAGGTACATTTGGTGAATTAGTCGTACCATGAGGTGTGAGCAAACGATGTAGCTTTGGTGAATAAGTCATAACATGTGTGAGCAAAATAGATAAGTACCTTTGGTGGATTAGTCGTACTCTGAGCCGATGCAGATGCTGAGGTCATCGCCGATCACTTTGGTCGCGTGGTACCACCGATTCGTGTCTATTACAACTGAAACAAACATGTTATGGAAATATTTACTCAATATAGGCCATACTTTTTAGCAAAATACAATACATAGAGGTCAAAATTTCGCGTAACAACAAACTTTTGATGCCAAAATAATCAGAAAAATATAAAAATGAAAATAAACAACTGTTTACCGCTCTAGAGGGTGAGCTCTATTTATGCCGATTTTTAGAAGATGTTGAAAGATGTTCATATTCAATAGTACATGGCCATTTTGTCTCCTGAAAATAATACGAGGAAGAAAGCAACCAAGGAAACATGAGGTCTTTTTTGGTTAGGCTTTTGGTTAAGCGCCCATTTAATTCCATTGGGCTTGATAACGCTCTGGTTCTTCATTTATACCCGAAATCACTTTAACATAAAAATACGCCATGGTTCCTTGTTGGTT
This sequence comes from Wirenia argentea, assembly GCA_025802215.1. Classification (NCBI taxonomy): domain Eukaryota; kingdom Metazoa; phylum Mollusca; class Solenogastres; order Pholidoskepia; family Gymnomeniidae; genus Wirenia; species Wirenia argentea. Next base: position 7,066 of record WNLI01063329.1, read on the forward strand.
TCTCATCGTATTATTTTCGGAGTGCCAAAATGGCCATGTAGCCTACTATTGATTAGCATAATATAAATCTGCATACATAGAGCTCTCACCCTCTAGAGCGGTAAACAGTTTTTTTTTTCTTTTTTTCTGATCATTTTGGCATCAAAAGTTTGCTGTTACGCGAAATTTTGACCGCTATTGCTAATAAGTATGGTCTATAAACAGTATGGCCTATGAATGTACACACGAGTTCAGAAGCATCACTCTTCCATCTACCGTGTGATTTGATCGCACCATGTGACAACCCTGCAGCATTGGCAGCGGTCGCACCACCACACCTGAGGGAATGTGTGCCAAACTTAACACCCTCTGAATCCACCAGACTCATTTTTTGCTTAACAATACTACGTACTGTACTGTAACCTATCGAAACATTTTTGGACACGAGTCTCTTGCCAGATTTCACCTTCTGAATATGCCTAAAGAAAAACAAATCATTTTCTATATCGATTTTACCAGCCGAAATATATCGTTTAATCCACCAAATTGGACACGACACTTGATTCGTTTGTGCAATGTAGACGAGTTTGCCATCTCTTTCTTGATCACATTTACTTTTCTCCAAAAATATCGTACAATGCGACTCTTGAAACTTAATTTCGTTGCACTTTATATTGACAAATTCATTAAATCTAAGAAAACCCGCGAATGCCAACACGCATAAAGAAACATCTCTAATGTCCGTTAAATCTTCTGTATCACGAAACATCGAACATAAACGTATCAAGTGATCACACGTAACAGGTTCCTTGTGCTTAACAGGTTTACCCAGCATCCTCTTTGCCGCAGCAATCACGGACACGACAAACGGATGATCCGTAGGGCTACTTAAGCCAGCGAAAACGTGCGCCCAGTTAATTCCATAAACTATCGAATTAAACGAACTGACCGATGGCTTCGAACTTATCACCGACGTGAGAAATAGCGAAACATCCACTGGAGTAGCTGGTAACTCGCAGCAATTGTTTTTCCTTGCAAAATCCGACCAACTATTAAAACCTTTTTGGTAAACACGACGCGTTGAGTGAGCTTTAGATTGTAGAACCACGTTCTCCAATTGATGAATGAGTGAGGTTGAAGCAGCGGGTGAAGCAGGCAAGCAGCGACATCAGCCCATATCCCTTTACGTTGATTCACGATACCTAGTGAACACAAAAAGAACACACAATGTTTATATATACAATGTGACAACCATAACATGGTCAAGTAGTCTATCAAGATTCCCGCATTACAAAACGGTCAAAAAACCCCACGTCACCACCGCACCATGGCGCTTCGCACTGAAACAATTAATACAAAGAAAAAACACAACCTGTTAGCATGCACATTACTACATACATTATGTGACCATGCAGCTGACGGATCAGCTCGTATCTCGCGTGACCCTGGCACGCAGACACACTGAGTCATACCTCGCGTGACCCTGGCACGCTGACACACTGGGTCATACCTCGAGCGACCATATAGCTCGTCGACACACTGGGTCATATATATATATAACACGTGACTCACACGCGAACACACTGGGTCGTGATACGCAAATGGTTCTTGCACACCGACAGACACGGTCATGTCACGTGAATAGCACGCATATACCAATCACTGGTCAAAACGTAAAGCCAGCATTCTAAAAGGTAGATGTTTGCCCCCAAAGATCGAATTCGTTGCTTTACCTTTCAGAAAGGCACACGGAGTATTGGGCAGATCAGACCAATCAACAACCTCATCGCAAAAATTAACACCATCTTTGCATAACAAAGGCCAGAACGGGGCAGATCGCCACAAAGGTACCACTAATGTAGCTTTACATCTTTCAAGTTTGATTTTGTTCACACACTGGGCAATGAGTTTAGGCGGCGGAACTAGCCAATTATTCTCACCCATCCATTCCTGCGTGAGAGCATTCACTGCCTCCGTACCAGGAACTAACGTCACTGAATTAAACCTAGGTAAGTGAGCATTATACCAGGTTGAGAACCTGTCCACAGTATGGGGTCCCCACAGCTCATCAAGGTACCTGAAAACATACAACCCGACATACCAGTCGTCACAATCCACGATTCTGCTGAGCTCGTCAGCCAACACGTTCTCATCTCGTGGCACCCACTGCATCTGCATCTGTAAACCTCTTGAACGACATATCTCAAACACGTCCACTGCCATGTCTTGTAGCTCTTTCACACGACTTCCGGCGGACACGATCCTCGTGACGGCCTGATTGTCTGTTTTCCAACTAATACATGAATTACGAAGTTCTACAAAGCTCTTCAACACCATGAGTACAGCTCTTAGCTCCCTCCATGTGCTGCTTCGTGTCATCTCGTTCTCGTCCCAGTTACCTGTAGTAACAAACTTTGGGTTAGACACACTGAAACCGCCATAACCGGCATTTGACGCATCAGAAAAGATCATGTCAGTGAATTCAAGCACATTCACATAACTTAAACCGTTCAACCTATCCAGGTTATCTCTCCAAAAATGTACTTCTCTAAGTACCTCGTCATCAACCGTGACGTAACTGTTCCATGACACACACTTGTCAATGGTCGCATACATGGACCTGGTCATCAGTCTAGTGACCTCTCCCACAGCTATGGAAGTAGAAATTATGTGTCCAGCTAATGAAGCTAACAATTTCACAGGAATACGTGCATTCACCGTATTCAGTTGACAAACGATGTCTTTTATTTTGTCAATACGTCTAGATGTAACAAAAAACTTAGACACCAATGTGTTGATGACTATACCAAGCCATGTGATAACCTGTTTAGGATCCCACTCACTCTTTTCATCATTGGGAACGAAGCCGGCAGCCAGCAAGTCAGCCTTGACCTCTGTAGCATGTTGTACGCCAGTGACCACGTCATCGCACATGCACAATCCATCATCTAGATATACGACTATACGCTTACCTTCGCCTCTCCACTTCGCGACCAACGGTCTCAAGACCTTAGTGAACACCCATGGAGCCGAACTCAACCCGAACGGTAAAACCGCGAATCTATAATAGACAGGGTGACCTTGTACGACCCAGCTGAACCCCAAATACTGCCTAAAATCCTCATTGATCTCTAAATGATGATAACCGCTTTTCAAATCAAACTTGAACATGACATCATTAGGCAGCAGAAGGTCTTTGGCGGTTCCAATATCTTCAAGTTTGAACTTCGACTTAGCAATAGCTTCATTCACATACCTGAGGTCTAAGATGAGTCGTTTCTTGCCCTCACTGTTCACAGACACTGTGAGTGGATTCACCACCGTGGGTACAACGTCACATTTTTCAATGCTTCCTATCTCAAGCAACTCTTTGATAGACGACTGAACAAAATCGCCATGTTCTAAACTAGAACGATTATTATTCATACACCGAGGTTTTGGATAATACACTAATGGTAATACATAACCTACCTTCACTATGTCAAGAATGACCTGCGAACTTGTAATTGACTCCCAGAAAGGCAAACACTTGCCTAACCTGCCCTTGAAGATAATCTTATCTGCCTTTTTAGACATATCTTCGTTACACGAACTATCTACGTGTAAAGTACTGGCACTTATCTGTGGTTTAATATTGAGCTTGTATGGACACGTCGCCTTCCAATGACCATGCTTCCCGCATTGAAAACATGGACCCATCTGACCACCATACACAGGAGGTCGCGCCATCCCACCAGACACGATTGTAGCCGCTGGGGGTTGGTACGCAGGCGCCTGGATGAACGGACGTTCAGGTAAATTCGGCTGGACGTACACAGGTCGTTTAGCACCACGCGAATGTCCACCTCTTCTCAGCTGTCGTTTGTCCATCGTTTCTCGTTTCACGCGACTTTGACACCGTAACCACCGCTTCTCATCATCGCTATCATCAAGCACGTCGTCACGTATGTATTCGTCGACAGCAGCCCAACCAACCTTCGACTTATCCGCCATTACGATATGTTTTTGTCGAATAGAGATAAGTTCAATACCTTTAGTGATAGATTCCTTGAGTTTATCGGGTCGACCATTATCCAAATGTTTGGCAGCGTCCTTTAACGCGGTATCCACGGACTCGTTAAACTGATAATTACGTTCATTGCCTTTTTTCTTAAATTGGTAGCCGTCGGCGAATTTAGCCTTCTTGAACTCGTCTAACTTTAGGTCGGCATCGTCAGCCATAGCTCGTTTTAAATTGTCCATGCGATTGTTTACAAGAGAGTCTATTGCAGTCAGCAACTTGGAATTATTCGCCTCCATGACTTGGTTCAACTTACTCCCAGTAACAGCCGTGTCATCGAACTCGTCACCCTGCAACTCCATTTTGTCTGAAACACACAAATCATAGTGTTTATAAACTATATAAAACAAACAGCTCGACTGTAACAATGGATGAATATTCCATTATTGTATCATAAAAACAATATAAAGACGACATGAGCAAGGTAACAGTGACCTCACTCTGCTCACTTAAGAACATAAACTGCAAACATAATCACCCAATACTTTTAAAAATAATATAGGTTTTTATTATTCGGGTAATACATATTTCCGATTGAAATTACTTATATCTACGGAGTGAAATCTAGTATAGCCGGTTATAGGCTACTTTTCATCAGAAACATAACGCAACGTCAGATGACCCAAACATCAGAATACGCAGCAACAATATAAACCATTACAATATACATAGGCCTACACATGTAGCCTAGTGTAGGCTACATACGTAACCTGCCTACTACACGCCAACAAAAAAGGCTTGTTATAGGCCTAATGGCCTAATCATAGCCTACGCAAACATGACTCAGAACCTGCTATGCAAAAAAAAAGGCTTCTGATCATAGCCTATTACAATAATTATAATCATAATAGAAAAAACACCTGGCCAAAACCTATGACAATAGGGCTGGCATACCTTAGCCTACCTGTATACCAGATTAATTAATTAAACGTTTACAGCTACACTAGCTATATAAAAACAACACATATACTGCCAGGCTATTATAAAAAGTAGCCAACAGTACGAGTAAAATGACGGTCAATAGGCTAAATATATATAGGTCTGTTCCTTAGGGCCGCAATCTCTAGAATGCCCAACTGTCGAAATCCTACAGACATGTGCTACCACTAAGCACGCTACAAGTTGAAAACACTCACAAGCTACTCAGTAACTACTCACTATGTAATATACACTGCTATACCGTGACACAGAAACATATTTTTACACATTTCACTACGTGCCAGTGTAAAATACAATTTCCTTTAAACTCTTACACCTGTGTCATATGTCACCGGAACCGGAAATGGCGAATCTTTCCAGCGATGTATATGTCACATTTGTCTATCCCATAGTTTTCTGGCTATTGCACAATTTGCAGTGGGGCAGTTTTTCTGGGACACTCTGTATAAATAATTTATACTTGCTCAAGTTGCGCTCATAATTTTTCAACAATGAAGAATAGCATACCTTCAAATCATTAATCAAAGCGCAAATTTGACGCATGCCTATACCATTCAAGGAATTTACGCTCGATTTACCAAATCAAAATCATTTACTTGTACCCATAAATAGTATATTGTCATTCATTCGATATCATATCACTTACTAATTGCTTCCTGTCTTTCAGTATGTCTTTCAGTATCAGAATGTGGGTGATTTGTTAAAGACAAAAACCTCCGTCGCTCTCAGTCATTTCCAAGGTCGGCTATGAATACATAAAGCAATCCCTCAGCTCACGGTCAAGTAGTTCCAATCAGATGAACAGAAAATAGTTCCAATTAGGGACGAATATTGCAGTTTGTCATGGTAATATGTATGAATACTGACTATGTCCAATTAACCCACAACAAAATAGTTCCAATTAGGACCAGGGATAGGTGTCACATAATGGAGGATGGTCCAATTATGCAAAGTTGGACCAATTGATGGCTGACATTGAATTTCATGCCAGCCCTCATATTATGAACATTGAACATACATTACCTAATATGGTCACTATTTCATGGCATCTAAGATATTGTTTTGGAATCGACCAATATACGCGTCGTTTATACCATCGTTTCAGATTTGGTCAGTGAAGCGCAGATCGACGCTGCCCATTGGCTGAGCCAGTAAAATGCGTGGCATGCTGGATCACCTTGGGTCCCATTGGCCCACATTTCCTCTACATAATACTCCGTTACTCGAACCATACACACTAGGCGGCCTCATGACACCGTCTATCGTTCAGTTTTGATTCACAATTACGAGCCCATGAAACGCTTGCACGGATATAACTGGATGCATACACATGTTCAGAAATTTTAGATGTTGCACGTTAGTGCGTGCGGACATTTATAATATTATAATTGCCATGTTTGTACTTTTTTCTCCACATTCCATGTTTTGTGTGGAAAACACGGTAAAAGTCAATAGCAACTCCTACAACTTACAATCTGGCGTATTTTCTGTTTATTCAAGCAACATGATGACTCCAAGGTTTTGAATCTAGGGTTTGCAATAAAAATGGATGACATTCTTCATAAAAGCTAACAAAAATACCAAATGCGCAAATTGTACTAGTCATACCCAAGTGCATACTCTTGCAAAGTAAAAGGCTGGTTCGTACATGTGAATCGAACGACCATAATATCTAAAGGATTTTTTAATCTCATGAGGCTGCCTAATCACGGACCAATCGCACCTCGTACCCATAATAGGGATTTTGTTGCATAAAATATCACTACAAAAATTAAATATGTAAGAAACCTACATCTGAAAACAGAGTACCGGTACGTAGAAATGTCAACGTAGACGCGAAACAAGTAAGATAAAGTAAGATAAATTGACCGAACTCTCCGTCATACAAACCAATCGCGTCCCATACCCATAATTAGGAGGAGGTTTTTAATGAGATTTGTTGCATGAATGCCTCTGTGTGGAGATGTATGTAAGCGATTCATCAACTCCCCACACAGGGGTGTTGACAGGCGTTTGATTCATTGTGATTTTATGCCACCTCCTTGACCGGTTGGATTGATGATGGGTTTTGCCCGTTTGAATGCGGAGTGGGCGGCGCTTTTTGTGATAAACCGAGTCGGGGATATAGGGTATGGACGATCATGGGCGGCGCTAAGGGAAGGAGGGAACGTTCGTCAACCCCCCAGACTTTTTTACCTCTTGTATGTTTTATAATATAGAGTAGGCCTATATGTATGTGGGCACAAATTTGGACGTGCGCACACATCTTACAAGTGCAAATATACTCTAAAAACCTTTAAAACGCCCCAAAAGCCAAAATTTTCTAAATATGTATCTGGGGGGAAACCCTCGAAACCATTTCAGTCTTATTTCACATGTGAAATCCACACCCCAGAACAAAATCCTATAGCTGCCCCTGTGGACGATCAACAGTATTATTAGTCACATTTTTCTCGGTTCAAATGATAGAAAATTCAAAAATTTTACTGCAACGTAACATTCAATTCACTCTGAATTATGGTTTCATAACCATACAGCATACAGGTTGTAGGGAATATAAAGTCACGGGAAATATAGTCACACACTTTCTTAGGGAAAAAGATATGGCAAAATCTAACAGTTTAATCTACTGTAAAAAATTAACATCATATTCGACTACAGACGAACCCCAAGTACACAATTTCTCAGTGAAGAGGCCACAATTATGTTTATACTTATATTTTTACCACAAAGTCCGATTTTCTGCGCAAGTACGATTTTCCGAGAAACGAGAAAATAAGTGTTCGCCAAACATTCGGCCGACTGGGGATTATTGATTGGGGTTGGGGGGACATGAAAAACAAATCTATCAACTGACCCCCGTTAGTCGTTGACAGTCCATTTGCCTAAAAACACCCTTATGTACATAAGAAACCGAATGTCATTAGTCTGGGAACAGTCCGTGCGGCCAAAAATACTGTCTACACAGTGGATGGTCATTTGTTCGTTTGCTTGGGTCTGTTTGTTCGACCAAATCTCCCTGTCTATATAAGAAACAGAATGTCATTGCTTTGGGGACAGTCCGTATGGCCAAAAATACTGTCTACAGTCTACACAGTATTGGTGATTTGCTTGGGTCTGTTTGATCGACAAAATTTTCCCGTCTACATAAGAAACCGAATGTCATTAGTTTGGGAACAGTTCGAGCGACCAAAAATACTGTCTACACTCTACACAGTATTGGTCATTTGTGGAAATTGTGGATTTGTTTGGGATAGTTTGTTCGACCAAAACGCTCCGTCTTCATAAGACACCGAATGTCATTAGGTTGGGAACAGTCTGCGCCACCAAAAATACTGTCTATACTGTAGATGGTCATTTGTTGGTTTGGGTCTGTTTGTTCGACCAAATATCCCTGTCTATATAAGACACTGGATGACATAAGTTTGAGGGCAGTCTGTGTGGCCAAAAATACTGTCTACAGTCTACACAGTATTGGTCATTTGTTGGTTTGCGTCTATTTGTTCGACCAAATATCCCCGTCTACATAAGACACCGAATGTCATTAGGTTGGGAAAAATAAATGTTATACTAGGAGAGAAGGTTAGAGAAGTGTCTCGGTCTGTACACTCTTCATATGGCGATGATAGACATTAGACAGGAACCAATGAAGGGAGATTGTCAGTGCCAGCATACCTCGGTGTAACAAACCGCCATAGGCATATGTAGGCAAGGCAAATCTACTAATGTATTTTTTCCATGGCAGCAAATATTTATTGTACAAAATTTATGGTAAATCAATATTATTATCGATAATTCTGTGACTAATTGTCCAAAATGCGTAAATAATCAACTGATTATTAATACGACGATAATGATTATTATATTTGCCAATATATGAGTAATACTCATTTTATTGTTTGTGTCTAAACCAATAAAACCGGTCAACCAATAATGTAACTGAAATTTTAAATGCTGTTAAATAGACTATAATAAACTTGTTTACAACCTCGATAAAAATTTATCCGACACAAAACAAAGACAATAAATATTAAAATTAATGCGTATTAGAGTTCAAACAATGGTCAGACATAATGACCGCTTCGACCAAACAAACAACCTTCTCAAATATCTGATTAGGATGACCAGCGGTCAGTTTACAAAGAACATTACACCACCAATCAATTTTATACATTACTTATTAGGCCTGGTAAATTATTGGTCGTGTAGTGGGTTTAAATTACAAAGATTGTTAGCTAGAAATATGCGTAAAATAGCCAGAGGTCAGGACAGATAGTGTTACATAGGATGCATGATTATGGTATTCATACTGTACTATAAAACAAACAAAGTAATGCGCATATATGATTTACGTATACCTAAACATCCGCCCGTGAAGGCGAATATACAATTGGTACCAATTCGACAGGCTTGGTAACCTGAGGTTGGGGAAATGTGTTCCTACCCACAGAACACTGAAGAAGCTAAACACAGAAGATGCCGTGGTCGGGACTCGAACTCGCAACCCCTGGATTACAAATCGCCTAACCGAGTGAGGTATCTCACTCCCTGGATTTGGTGTTATGGTATACATATTTTGGCACATCAAATCTTTAATACCTGAGGGTTTTTCTTTCCGCTAAATTAATCGCCTTCAGCCCTCTACCATCTTCACTTACTGTGCAATTTCTCTCAAACGTAATTACATGTAGAAAGCACTTTTATGTAAAAATTATAAAACCGTAATAAAACCAAAACAAATTTCCTGGATTCCAGCAAATCTCAACATTAATTAACCCACTTTCTCTTTTTCCTTCTTCATTTTATCATTTAACTTATCTCCCCTGAACCCAGAGGTTATGTCCCTTTGATAGGCTGTGCTATCCCCATTAGTTTGTTTATGCGAGAGACGAACTCTCTCATTTCCTGTCCCCCCGAAAGGGATAAAAGTCTCGGACGTATAAAATGTCTGACATTTGAAACAGGATTTTATGTGGGGTTTTATCGGACATAAAGTTATTTTAAATAGACATAATGCACTAGCCCTGTAGGTTTATGTAACACTGTATGATGTAGTAAAAAAACTCATGTGTTTTAAGATTTACAATTATTATGAAAAATAATATACAATATGTTCTTGTACTGTATATTCTGACAAAAATAAAGCACTAAAATGCACACCAAACCTTCTAACACTCGACTGAAATCTTAAAACACACAATTATTCACATTGCTGAATGCATAATATAAATCTCGACCTAAACACATCTAACCATCTCGCTTTTTAAGCTGCAAAAGCATGGCATGCCTGGTCAGCTAGAACATTTCTGAACCAGTAAAACCAACACACACTAAAACGAAAGTGATCTAATAACGTTGCTATACTTGCCAAAAGTATAGCGGTATGTTCCGGAACATACTGGAACAGTCCCAATAAGTCCCAGTTCGAACTACACCTAATCCACTTTCTTCCGGTATGTTCCGGAATGTACTGGTTCAATTTTCGACCACCTCCAGGAGCAGGTACAAAGTGGATCGTTCCACTTTGTTCCGGAACATACCGGTATACTTTATCAAGTATAGCAACGTAAACTGGGGCAAAGCGAATCGTTCCGGGTCACTTTTAT
>WNLI01063330.1:0-11107 GCA_025802215.1 Wirenia argentea
AAAGATGCAGAAAGATGCAGAAAGATGCAGAAAGATGCAGAAAGATGCAGAAAGATGCAGAAAGATGCAGAAAGATGTAGAAATCGCAGAAAGATGCAGAAAGATGCAGAAAGATGCAGAAAGATTCAGAAAGTTGCAGAAAGATGCAGAAAGATGCAGAAAGAAGCAGAAAGATGCAGAAAGATGCAGAAAGATGCAGAAAGATGCAGCAAGATGCAGAAAGATGCAAAAAGATGCAGAAAGATGCAGAAAGTTGAAGAAACGTGAATGTAGATTAGAAAAATGAAAGATGCAGAAACAGGATGCCAACGCATTTTACATATCATAATGGGTTATAAAAACCCAAAATTACAATCGTAATTAGGCTATGTATATTCTGACACGCGGGAACGTAAGACCAAATTGGAACAGTGAGTTACATATATACATAAGCAGGTGTTAGACAAGAGTGGATAACGTTGCTAGCCTACTGCTGTATATTTAGTGGAATAAATCGAACAGCGATCAGTCTTTTGGAAATATTTTGCAAATGATGTATGGTTGTTTGAACCTATATTACACGAGTAACCTAATTTATGTAATAGGATACTGATTTTTCCCAAATACAATGAATCCACCAATTAAACTCAAGTAGACTATTATTGTAAAATGATGTTTTCTTCAAATCATCTCATTCCATATTATTGTCTTGTCACAATGTACCTTAAGTGAAAATATAAATAATTGAAAACGACTCTAAGAAAAAAATGCTGAAAAAAATTATTTTGTTCAATAACATTTTTGAAACAATGTAAAACAAATCTGAAAAAAAATATCAGAAAACTTTCAGAAAAAATTTGACAACAAATGTGATTTTTTTACAAAACGGAGCGGATACATATATCTCATGTAAACAGTATTACATTTACATTACATATGACAAAAACAAAATGACACCAATATTAAATAACAAAACACAATTTTTGGAGATTATAATACCATTTTTTATTGCGTATATACATTATATATAGAAAATAGTTACATATATTTGGAACCGGTTGTATAATTTACATACCATACACATTTCGTATTGTATAACACTAATATTCTAAATATATACAGTACAATACTTGCAGTTGATTGTTTTGACTCACTGTGAATGTTGCCTTCATATAATGACTACATTTATATAACACAAATAATAATAATAACAACAATACAAGATTACACATGAAAAAACAACAATACACTCTGTACAATGTACGAACAAATTATGTTTATAGCTGACATATTAAAATATTGGAGCGTAGGCCACGTACAAAAACATAGGCCATAATATAACAGCTTAGAGAAAAATCCGTTTACTTCCAAATAGAAACAAACAGTTCTTGCAACAAAATAGTAATGACACTGTAAAATGTGATAGTAGTTAGGAAGTACTACAAAATGTTTGCTTTTATCAATACTTTTTTATACAGTCCGGATACCAACGTTTACTTTTAATTAACGAAGTGCTACCAAAGGCACTAATGTGCGCGACACATTGTATAGCATACAGTACATGAATTATAATGTACTCGTAATGTAACGTATAACGATCATAAAAACTAAATGTTTATGTACAATAATTATTATATGCAATATCATAGTGTATCATCGGATACAACTAACACAATAAGTACATATTAAATTGTAAATATATATACATATATATATATGTGTATATATAGCTGGAAAACAAGAATATACACAAACAAAGATGTATGTTGTGTATTGATTTAATAGTTAGTAGTTGCAACAGTATACAACGTACCACGAACTTATAATAATATAGTCATCGTCGTAATAATAGTTTAGTCCACAATCATGTATATTCTTACGGTATGGTAGGCAGACATGGACACATAGAGATTTAATAATAACTAGCATTCATTGTAAATAGTGGTATCATTTCCAATAATTTTACAGTTCAAATACGCTATAGTCTATTATACACCAACCACAACACATATAAACAATTAACCTTATGTTTAACACATACTAATTACAAGACTTCATTATTGATTGGTATCCTTTAGACATGTTACGGAAAACAGAATTGTTTATTCTGTTTGATACTGCAACCCTAACAACATGAGTATAAATGAGCATATTTATATAAAATAAGTGAAAGTTTCTAGATAGGATATCTGATAATATGTTGTTCCAATTGCACCCGGTACGGTGAAACATGTTAATCATGATATGCATTTTAAATCGTTTTCGTACTTTTTACGTGTGTATACGAGTACTATGCCCTTACACATACTGTACCAGAATTATTGTACTTGACAAATATAATGGCCTTAATGTTTGTAATACCTAAATTACTTTGTCAAAATAGTTAATGAAATAATTGTCGCGTATTTCAAATACACAACGAAAAGGCTCAACTTACATATTATTGTATTATGTAAAACATAACATATTTAAGATTTAAATAAAAAAATTAACATTTCCCGATACTGTCTAAGTGACACAATACTTATTTCCTGTAACTTTAAGACGGATCTTTATGTGTGTGTTTCATTAGTCCATCTATGGTTTTTATTACGCATCGATTACTTGTGTCATAATGTCAATACATCAATATTATTCCATTTAAACAAAATTGTAGTTATTATAATATGTCTACAATACATACGTATACAGTCGGCGATGTACAGTAATACAATACGGTACATTATTAAACATAGGCCAACATAATAACATTACTGTATACAATTTACCAGTTACAATATTAGTTAATTATTAAACGTAGGCTAACAAAATAGCATTATACAATTTACCAGTTAAAATATTAGTTAATGTAAATTATCATTCAATAGACCGATCGGATGGCAAGCCCGATACTTTGAGACATAGTGTTAGTAGCCGTATGGTATGGTCTTATAGCCTTCAATAATAACACGTTTGTCGAAGACAATACGATAATCTTTCTCTTCCCGTCTATTTATGATCTCTGTGTCTTCACGATCTCGACATATCTTTCTCTCATTTACGACAACGATCTTATCTGGTCCCACACCACGTACCATTTTGGCCATTGAATCAAAATTTATAAGCTGAGAGTTTTTACTATTGAGGGTTATCCCACGTACTTTGCAACAACTCCTATGTCCGTCCTTGTTTGGTTTCGACAGCTGGTAGGCATAGTTTTTTGGTCCTGCGGTTATAAAATGAGAAATGTACGCATCCGATTCCAGTTCGTTAGTCAACTGTCCGACATAATCACCAAGCGGTGGGTCATATTGTCCATCGCGTACTGTGTATATCACGCTGTCCGTATCGGCATAAAGAATCCTATCCTGTAGCGAATCCAAAAGGTCATACAATTTTAGCCGCGCATGGGCAGTAGTGTAAGCCGCCACCACTACGTTAACTCTTGCACATGGTTCGATGAAGTCATCGGCGTGACACCATTGTAATTCTGCCGTCTCGGCGTTCACCAGCCTAGCACTTCGTACCGTTTGTTGGTCACTTGTCAACATATCGTAATATTCTATGGGGTCGGTTGTATAGTGTGTCTTGGTCATGTTTGTACGTTGGCCAAATTTACCCCAAAATGAGTTCAACATCAATTTTGCAAGAGATCTCAATCCAGGATTCTTGCAAATTTTGTTATAATCGAGTTGTACACCTTCATTGATCATATAGTCATTAATATATTTCAAACGATCAGTCTCATTTTTACACCAGCCCGGCCACCCGCTGGCCTCCTGTTTCATTTTCAGGAATGTGTTGACATATTCACTAAACAATCCTCCATGTTTAGTATCAGGATTGTACTGTTCAACAGAGTCGAAATGCCACACCTCATAAATCTTCAGGATCTTGTACCCCTTTAATACGGCTTTTTTAATCTCATCTGTAATCCAAGTTCCAATAAATGCTCGCTGATCATCGTTGTGGTCACATTTATTCTGTTTAGTTTCTGTGCAGGTGCGACACAATGAAAACATTAGTTTATCGTTTATTTTTATTGGCAGTACCGGAAGATATAGTTTGCGTGGAGGCAATATTTTACATTTCACCATGCCTTCATATCCAGATATGTCGCCGATATTTTCCGTGATGATAGTAGGGTGTCCTGTTACGTACTTACAGTATTTATTGACCCACGGGTACAAAGACGTAAAGTCCACGTATTTAATCTTCTCCGACGCTTCAACTTCTCGAAACAACTGGAAACCTTCCGTCCGTCCACCCATGAATGCATCACGTGGGTTTAATGCTGTTTGCATATCTAATTCATCAACAAAGTGATTGACATGTTCGTCTTTCTTTACCATGGAATCCCAACGGCATTCCCACATTTGTTCGTAGTTATAGCCAAGACTCTCCATGTATTTTTTCCTTTCCATCGTAGCATCGTAAAGTTCACCCATGGTTTTTCCATTGAGGGCGTTGACGGTGTCTTTGGAATAGCAATGTGTACAGCCATGGAAAAATTTTCCTTCAAACTGATATATCGTGTTAGTCTCCTTATGATAGCCATCCACGGGGTATTTATCGATTTTGAATTCTTTTCCATTCATGGCATGTTGAATTGTAATATTCTGTGTTGCACTGATGTACTTCAGCCATTGCATGGCTTTGATCGACTGGTTATGTTGAGGATGATAACCATGCGGTGGGATCAGGCCTATTGATTGTGGTTTCAGAAACTTAGCACGGAACACGAGGTTGCACGCGCTTGCTATAGTTATACACTGTTGAAAGGGATCGATGTCTGACATTGACATGAACTGTTGCCTAAATTGAAGGCAGCACCGTCGTAGAATATTAACATCGCTAACACAATATTTAATGAGCTCATCTTTCAAAACGAATTGGTCATGTTTGTGCAATTCATACCATTCTTCAAATTTCAACTTCTCTTTTGGTTTCATTCCATCTGGATTGTAGTACTTTTTGTCGGGGAGATGAGCGAGGATAGCATTCTGATTGGCGTTTGAATTAAAATAATGGCAGAAGTACCCCTTTTCTCCATCTATACCAAATGCCCCGGGTAGTTGCGATAGAGGAAGAGGGATGAAGTTCATAGAATCTATAAACCGAATGTTACATTTCTTTACAGTGATGCTCATGATTTTTGCACCATTAAATATTACCTTAGGTATGATGGCGTTATCATGCAAATATTTGAGCACAAAATAGGAATCGAAACCCTTGCTATTGTGCGCAATACATGTGGTACCGTTATTATCGCCTGAAAATAACCACGAACAAAACTCTTCTCTTGTGTTTGGTCCATAAAACAAGTTCTGTCGTTCTCCACAATCGTCACATACATCAATGTCTTCGTTAATACATTTTGAGCAAACTTTTTGAGCAACACACAAATTAGGAACATGCACGTCATTGTCCTGAACAGTCTCAAAATCAAAGAATATATAACTAACAGCGCCACTCGAGTTCGGATTTGGTTCGAGGTTGTCCTCAATGTTTGAATTCTCTTCAGCAACTGTCTTCATATAACATTTGTGACCTTGTAACACATATTCATCACACACGTTACAAAACGTCTCGCCGCATTTATGGTCGTCTCTTTTTCGTTTGAGCATTTTTCCACAATCGTTGCATTTGTAATACTTAGAACAAGTTGAATTTCCTTTAGATGTTAGTTGTTTGTGGGTGTCAAAACAGATTCCTCCTTTGAAATATCTATTACAATCTGTGCATTCGATCCATTCTTCGTTGCCGTCTTCGAAATGTATTTTGAAGCAACAACCACATACATCAATGCATTTATGTGTCTCTGAATCTCGGTATGCCTTGTTGCACTGTGTACACCAGTGATTTCGATTGAAGAAACCGGGCATAGTCGTTATGAGATCAAAATGGTGATCATGTAAGTATAAATATATACGCTTTTTATTTTCTGGACCTGAATACAGAACTGCATTAAAATGATCTTTTGAGACAACGTTCAACTGATAGTCTGATAATACGAGCTGGAACATTTTAACATCTTCTAAGTCACAAGAGCGCAGCGGTATGCCAGCAAGTTTATGTAGTTCTGTAGCCAAATCTTTCTGTATGGCGCGTCCTTGTCGAATACTATTCCATCGACTATCCCCGTCAATACGAGCTTTTCCTGTAACGATAGCACGAGCTAGACATAAATTATCGGTATTGTGGATCCGTATTATGGATTTTTTCTTCTCTAAGTACTTATCCAGGTCTATGGTCTTCACTCGTCCACTTCCTCCCGGTATGGCAATATGTGTGAGGTGTATTTCTAATGTTTCATCCAAAATGAATTGCTGATACGATTGTAGTACTCTCTCAATCTCGGATAGGATGAAATCGGAATCAATGTTCTCCATTCGTGTTAGGGGAAAACAAATTGGGAAATCAAGTTCTGGATTGATTATCGTAATCTGGACGCGATCATTTGGGGCGACATTTTGAGTGATTTCAAGGATCACATTATCAAATACTTTGTGTAACAGCGAGAGTATGTCAGGAAGTCCTTCAACTTCGATATCTCTGAATAAGATTTTATGTCGCGTTGACGTCGTTTGGAATTTAGCGGAATAGGTACTGCTGTCTGTTGACAGATGATAATGGTCACGTATATCGTTCATTCTCTGTCGTTTAGGAACATCCTCAGATCCTGCTCCATACTGCCTGTGTGTCCTTTCTATATGACGTTTGAGTGTGTGGCTGCCGTAGAAAACTTTCCCACAGTCGACGCAGTTATGTTCTCTTTGGTGACGTTTCATATGGCTGTTATAGTTTTTTATTTCTTTAAACGATTTTGAACATTCCTCGCATGTGTAACGTTCTTGACCATGCTCTTGTCGTTGGTGATGTATAAGTTCATGGTGGTGGGCAAACTGGCAAGGACACGAGTCGCAGACATACAGGTGTCCTCCGTGCACTTTTCGTTCATGACGACACCTTCCACGAGCATATGCGAATGTTGTCTCACATCCTTCTTGTCGACATTGATAGACCATCCTGAGACAAAGTATAATATCGTAGTATTGTTGTATTCGAGTTACAGTATGTAGATAACTTTTAAAATATATAAATATATGTGTAATATGTACAAACTAAACATCGCACAACACGGATATCCGCTACTGGGTACGCGTAGGACATGTACTGTATGGCTACACACAAATACCAAACGTCGCGTATTGACACACTATTCGTACATGACATTACTGCCTGATAGTGGCGGAGGTGGTGGTGTGTTTGTTTTCGATGCGTGTACATAGCGCAGCTAGATTACGCCCAGGCAAGCAGCTTCGGACCACAAGTGGTGAAAGTAGCCTACACAGATTACAACACAAAAAAATGGGATGGCCAGAAACTCCCCCAAAATTGAGCACGATCCATCTGAACCCCAAAAGGGATCGAAACCATCCATGAACCGTTTACAGAAAGACAAGCATCGTTCAGCCTATACAGGCCGAGCTACTTCTCCACTCTCATCCGATTTCTTTGTTGCAACAAATTGTCATGTCAGGTTGCGAACTTGGTATGTTATATAGTATATATAAAAGTTATCCCAATAATATGATATCGTCATCATCCTCTTTAATACTATGTTGTAGAGTACTGGGGTAATTTTTTTCCGTTCAGTGTACGTAAGATGATACAACTGCCTTTAGATCCACGATGGTTCAACTTGGTAACCTAGACACATTGTGGCTTTCAAAAATGTATAGCTATGATAATTGTCGAGAATAAGATGACTTTATTAGGTGTAAATAGGATGTATTCGTGGACTTCGTAGTGGATGGAACGTTTCATACACACGTTATACGATTGTCGGTTTTTAGGCCCCATATATAAAAATGTATATATATATATATATACTGTATAATATAGGTATAAATATACATAGGTCGATATAACAATATTCGCTTACCTGATATTTTGTATGTAGAAGTAACTCGACGTTCAGATACGCAATATACACTGAATTAGCAGCTATTCGATGTATACCCGACGCTGGTTGTTGTTGAACTGACAGAAATCGTTCCTTTCCCACAACTTATACTGTTGGCGGTTCGCCTCCTGTTCTGTTAATAAACAATATGTAATTTTTGAAGCAGATTGAAGACGTAGTGGAGTCGACATGTCCTATGTGTATAATACATTGTATTATTTACAGCAGTTTCTAATAATTAACAAACGAATGTATCACAATTTCGTCGTTAGTTAATTTAAGTCGATCTTTTAAATTGTCGATGTGAATCGAATGCAAATATTGTGTAATATGATAAACGCACTCAAAGATTTTGATGATAAGAAAATTATCAAAATGTGCGACCTTATATCGACAGTAAAATTATGCTTTACTTTTTCTTAATTTAGTGTTTAATAGTAAACTGAGAGCTAATAAATATTCCAATTAATACGAGACTGTACTATAATGTATAATTATTAACTCTCCCTGTATCTCGAGTTTTTGACGAGTTTTCGCGTGGTGTTTATGTTAGAAAGTCAAAATCTGAAATAACAACTGTGTTTAGTTTATCGATAGTGTTATAAGAACTGTAATACTATTAACGGTAGAGTTTTGCTGCTTAATTTGCGCCCTTTTTTACTGATTTTCGTCAATGAAACGTCCCCTGAAGTACTATCTTCGTGAACGTCTGAGAAATCATATATAAATATAGAACTGTGGAAAACCCAACTACCTATACTGTCAGTTCTGAATATAAATACAGCATATTCATTTCTTCACCATAATGATTATTGTCTTGTCAACGCGGTGGAACTTATGGGCCTGTATTGGTGTAACGGATGAAAGGGGAAATATCAAGTACTACATCATACTATCACTAGTTAAAAGAACATTCACACTAAATAATGCGTGTTACCAAAAATAGAAATTAGCAGAAACAGATATTATCTAAATCTGAATAACCATATATTGGTATACTAGATTGAGCGCTTGGAAGTATCGACTAGTAGTTGATCATATAATTACAATCTAATGTTATTATACATTCATATATGATTATTGGTTGTTATCGATTTTAAGATCAACGACGAAACAAATATTGATCATCCGACCATCAGCATTTCACCTACAACCGTTGTCTTGTTGTATCATTCACTCCTATATTACTCTTTAGTCTATTATACTGAAAATAAAACTTAACATATTATTATTACTCTCCATTCAGTGTAATTACACCTAGAGTCTCAAAGTTATCATCTGTTCATACGTTTTGAAATCATATATATATATATATATATATATATATATATATACTGTATATTGTTAGTTATTTATTCCGTTCCACGTCATGTCTTATAATGTTATTCAAATCAATGATGTAAAATTTTAACCTGTATAATTATCAATTATAAGTCTCGTGTTCGTATTCCATAAGTGACATAACTGACGCGCTTCTGTTGATTCTGGTGTTGTTATACGATACATTACTAATTAACACAAGTACGACACGGGTCTCTATTATATAATTCTCCAAATAAAGTGGATACATACAGTTTATTAAAATCGATCACAGTGTGCATGCAATCTATATACATAATTTAATTTTATTTAATGATGTTGTAATTGCAATTATAATTGTAATGTATAAGTATATTGAAGATACGTTTCCTTTCTATGTGTAATTATTTGGAAATGGCGTGTTCTCTATAGCATCTACATTTGTAATGGCGTAACGCGAGTATGACTTCTTTTTTTTGCCATCTCCATCTTAATTCGGGAGTGGTGTTTTCTATACGTAGATATTTGTGTGTGACAGCATTTTCTAGTACAAGGTCGTCTATTGTAATATAATGTCAATGTAGAAGGTCAATAATCAATGACTTGACCGGAACACGACATGCTTCCGCCTAGGCCTGTACATATGCAAATATAGCCCTGTCAAAACTCGACATACGTGTACGGTTCAATAAAATTATGCTAAAAGCAACGTCTATACTTTTCCTTAACAGTATCGTCGTTGTACCTAATAAAGTATTGTACTTATTACAGTCGCTGCTTTGTGAGAGTAAAAAAAAGTCAAACACTAAATGGTGAGAAATAGTTCAGTAATTAATTCACTACATCTTTGTTGATAATAAGACAGAGGTCCAAGATGGCATTGAGTAGCTCTATTGAGAGGCTATGACATGTTTATAATGGGCTTGATGTCACATTATTTTGAAAAAAAAATGATACTCCATGTTATGAAATAAGGACTAATATCGATGTACACACCTTATGCGAAACACAGATGCAGTGTATAATAAGCTAGTCAGACCAGATGGACAGTCTATATGACACATCGACCTACATGCTACAGCATATGCCCGATCGGGTGTCACGCCTATGCCATATTATGGTATAAGTATCCATACACTAGCAGGTTTTCAGTAAAATTATTGTATTGAAATATGGTCAGAAATGTTCACTATTATAACATTGCACCAGAATATAATATTGAATAGGCATAATTTGGTTGACAAGAAACACTTATTATCTATATTTGTTAACGGCTCAACAGAGTACAGTACTAATATAAACGCTGCTCTACATAGAATAATTTCTAACTATGTCAAATCTACTGATCGATTATAATTTCTGTGGACAAATGGGTGTAAGCCACCTCTGTATGTCACGAGCTGAGGTAGGGCGCAAGACATGGCTGTCTTGTGAAACTATTATAACTTTTTCTGTTATGTTTAGTTCAAATTTGAAATTCTTTCACGTTTGCGCGAGATCGACAATGGTGATTATATTTAGCAGGAAATTCATTCATATAAGCTAGCATTTGCGATTTATTTTACCTGTTTGAATTGTGCTCAAAGTGCATGCTTTAATTTATAATTACGTAATTCGATTCGAATTGCAATTTGGTACTTTGTACATATAAACCGTTTAATGTTGTTCGAGTACACATACTTTCAAACAATAATAAAACATAAAATTATAATCGCTTCAATTGCATTATATGCCTGTGCCTTGCCTCCTGCTCTGACCTCAGAAAGTGCATACCCATTTGTACACTATAATTATTATCATCGTAATTATGTTTAATAGTTTATATAATTTTCATCTGTTATGCATATTTCTTGCATAATAATTATACATTGTGTATGAATT
>WNLI01063441.1:0-11107 GCA_025802215.1 Wirenia argentea
ACACACCCCACCATGCCATACACCCACTATACCAAGCGCCATTCCATACAATATATAAATCCTATTATAATAGGGGGACGGTTTTTAATGTTGAAGAGTATATTACGAAAACTAAACTGACCGGTGACGTCGGAGATACGAGCCGTGGCACCGTCGAGGTCTCGTCTAAGGGAGATAACCACCTCCTGCTGCCCGGCCAATCGCTGCTTTAGTTCCACATTTTCTTGTCTGAAAAAGGATACAATATCTAGTAAAATGTCTTGAAATTTGAGTGAGATTAAATATTGATTGGAGTGACCAAATGTTGAGAAAAACAAGAACAGGTGTCTGAAATCTCGTATTGATGCCTCCTCCATAGAATGGATTCCGCACCTCTGTAGATATCCTCGAGTCACATCCACCCTTTTTGTACAAAAAAAACTTTATTTACTCGACTAGTACTCTGGCATACACAATGTAATGTCATAGTAGAGTTAAAATTCAGTTTGGCATGACAGATTACGCCAGATCTACCACACGGCACGGGCCGGATCGTCTGTGTGATTGTTGATCGTCTGCCCACTCGGCCACCACAATGGCCACGAGAGTGAGAGCCCTCAGGGGTTCAGTCCACGATCCCCTGGTTCCTCACTCATCCATAACACATGTCCTAGCCACTGAAGTCAAACTTTCTGAACCAACTTGGAGACAGGATTCTCGTTAGATCCACACAGGACATCCTCTGTCCTAACATGATCTTGCCAATTGATGCGCCATATTCGTCACAAGCAATGACTTTGAAACGCATCAAACTTATGCAGAACACTGTCTGAAAACGGCCATGTCTCCGCGCCACAGACAAGTGTGGAATGACAGCAACAGCAAACAACCTACACTTGGTGTGACCGGTGGAGTGGCACAACTCTAGTGCGAGAGGTCCGAGGATCGAATCCCGACCAGGACCAAAACATTGTACTTTGTCTGGCGTGTATTTTTGTGGTCTCTGTGGTGTCCGTATGCAAGGGGTCTCACATGACCGCCTCCGACATGACCCTAGCTGTAGGAAGTGGGTAGGCCTATCGACTGTACATATTCTCCTTAGATGGATTAAGCATTGGTTGGTTGCATTACTGTAAATGGCAAACTGGTGCATGTCAGAAGCGTCTTCCCTAGAGATTAGAGAAGAGTTACTTTTGTAAACTGACATTTGCCGGACAGTGAGTGATCAAGGTCAGTGATACTCTACTTTTATTTTTTATATAAAATGTTATGCGTGTGCCTCATGACAAACCCACGCAGGTAGTCCCATGACTGACACATACGGTGCTCCATATAATTGATGTTAATCTCACCTGAACGTCAGAATGGCTTGCTCCATGGCTGCAATCTCGTGGGCAGATTTGATGGGAACTTTCTGGACTTGGACGATTGGCTTAGGGTCTGGCTTGTTCTTTAATTCTGTAAAACATCGGTACATCATGGTTAACTTTATCGCGCGCGGGCAGTGGTAGGGTGATCGCATTGAGATCCCAAGCACCAGGTTCACGCCTGGACTGTGGGAAATCTTGGTGACATTTTCCCGTGTTACAGTAAGTCTCTTGGGCAAGGAACTTCCATCTGCTTACCTTCACTGGCTCATTGGTTAAATTGAGCATCTGGGGACTGCGTAGCTTTCGTAGGAATTCTACTGGCCTCTTTCCGCTGTCTTCGAGTCATACAGATGGACAATTTCTTGCTCACCGGTGGTTTTCTCCGGTTACCCCACGAACTTTCGGAAAGGTTAGATGTATAACTATTTATCGCGAGGAATTTCCGCAATGTAATGTTGGCAACCTATAGTGCAAGCGGTTATAAATCTCTCACGACAGAGAGCATCGGTGTATTTCTTTCCGAAAATAAATAAATATGTGTGAGATTACAGTTAATCAATCAACCTTATAAAATTAATTCTATATTCCAAATGTTTTTATTCGAACATAAATAAATTGATACATGCATTTATACACAAATGTATATGCAAATTCACGTTAGTCCACGTTTCCACGGGAAAGTCCATGTTTCTGGAACCCAGAGAACATACCCTACCTAACTTTCTTAGTTTCTATCACAAAATGTGAAGGCAATAAGTAGGTTACCCTGGATAGTTTTCTTGAGTTCAGCGACGTGCGTTTGGGCGTCTTTGTGTTTCTTCGTGACTTTCTGCATCTTGGTCTCCATGGCAACGATGGTGACAGAATGCTGACGGATCTGTTCTTTGTAAGATGTCAGGATGTCATTCAGTTTGTCTTCCTCAGCTTTACACTCTGCTCGGATTTTCTCAATCTGTGGACAAGTAAAATAATAATGGAAAAAATTAACGTGTGCATTTATATATCACACTTTGATAATATGTCCATGTTAAATGGTCATAGCCGAAGTGCCCGGCGCGCGATTGAAAAAGAACCGGCATTCTAACCACTAACCATGATACTGGTATGTACTGGTATCGTCTTGATGTGTGGTATATAATAGTTAAAAAGATGAGGATAGTTTTTCCACTTCATTTCATTTGGATATCTTGGGTTCGATCCATTGTCAATGCGAGGTTGTGAGTTCATTTGCCAAGCCGAGCCATCCGTGTGTCCTTGGGCAAGGCAACAATAACCTTAGTACACGCAGCTGTGAATGGGTGCCAACAAATGTTTCCATAGCAACAAGTTGCAACTAAGTATTTGGGAAAGTACCAGGAAATGTTTAGATAAAAAATCTATTTGTGAATGAACTAATAGGAGCGTGCAATCGGCGAAATGGATGTTTTCCCCATAGCCTAAGTACTGCTACCACATTTGAGACTGATGTGACGAGATCATATCAAAATATGCCACTTCACTTTACGGCGCATTTTCATGTCATCCGTATCTATGCAAAACTACGTACCTCAATTTTTGACCAAATTGTTTTTGCATTTTCACTTTCATTCGACCCTTCTTCATATTGTGTGAAAACCACGGACCTCGAGAGCAATTACAAGTGTCCAAAATACAGTAGACAAGACAAACCTTTTGAGTTTCAATTTTGCATTATCAATTATTTGGTCTAATAAAACCACATACCTTAGGACATAATACTGAAAGCTACATACCTCCTACACCTGATAACCAATGGTACATGGTTTATTAGGTAGTTTAAGAAAACTTGTGTTTATGTAGAAACAAAATTGCGGATGATGGACAGTAGTTTCTCAATTATTTCATTACTCGCATAATTCAACCATTCCCCATTTTCAAGCAAATGAATTTCACTTATTTCAACACCTATATGGTTTTCAACATAATTTATTTCCCAACCTCATCAGTGTTGGACCTGCCCATAGTTTCCATCTCACCACGCGCCAATTCTTCCGATTTCTTGATGTCATTGTATTGTGTGACGGCATCTTCTAGCTTTGCTTCTAGGTCAGTATCTCGATTCGCAAGTGACTGAAATATTTGAACAAGCTTTAGACGGAGAAAAATTATATATGTAAGTGAAAACTTATCGAAGTGATTCTCCATCTACCCTTGAGTCAATTCTTCTGATTTCTTGATATCATTGTATTGTGTGACGGCGTCGGCTAACTTTGCTTCTAGGTCAGTGTCGCGATTCGCCAGTGACTGCAATATTCAAAAGTGATGCCGAGCAATGGTCATAGTCTCATTTTGAATTTTGTCATTTTTTGTACAACCACAAAACTGGTAAAAATATCAACCCCTCATTAATGGTCCACTCTAGTTGAATAGGCGGATTCTCCTTTCCCAAATAGTACATCACCACTGATTTCATTGTTGTCAATGTAAAATATTACACAAACCATTTCCAAAAAACGAAAAGTAAGTGTCCTGTGACGTATAACGAATTTTCCGTTAAAACGTATTTATTTTGTAATGAGCAATTTAGAGGACAAATTACAAATCTAAGTGTGCCAGCGACCTATTTCTGTACCAAATTTAGATTTTTGACAAAAAAATTGTGGAAATTTTTTTATGATTTTCCGTCACCCATTGATCTAGTACTATAGCGGGAAACCAGAGAGTGCCACTTTAAGCTATAACCTTTCCTAAATAAATGACTAGATACTGTTTGCCCAATGCCCAATATTGCCCATCCTAATGTTTAGCATACCAATGACATCACACCTTGAACGTGACACAACAGACATATGAATACACTGATTTGGGCCTATTTTCACATTCAAATTATGTCAAAATTGGAATAAACATGTCATGTTATGTTACCCATGTCCGAAATTACAATTCTGATTGAAATCTACTTAGAATGTACCTCACTGGTCGAGATTCTAAAAAGGAAATATAGTAAACCCTCGCTTATCCCTGGGACAAGCTCATTTGTGGTGGTTGGTGAGGTGCGGATAAAAGTAAGGTAATAAAATTACAGTTAAAGAAATGGGAATTATGGCCTAGTAAATCTTGTGGCATTAGGTGAGGTTGTCGAATGATTGAGGTGGCGGATAGGTGAGGGTTCACTGTATGTAATTATGTCATTAGTGCTTATTACCTCTCTAAGTTGTGCGACCCTCCCTTCCAACTCTTCAATTTTGCCTTCACTCTCCTTAAGAAGGGTGTCTCTTTTGTCGCTTTCAACACAACGAATGTCGTCAATGGCTGAATTCATTGCCTGTTCTCCTGTTGGATGAAATAAATATATATAAATATTGAAATTTAATTTGTTTATAATTATGAAACTACCGTCATGGTTACAGATATGGAAAATCATGATGCTTGCGTTTTCCATACATGCATATTTAATTGTACATATTTCAAATAAAATAGTATAGGTTATGTAGAACCGCAAAATTGCAGAAAAAATTAACCATAATATTCAAACTTAACTGCTTGCGACCTGAGAAGAAAATAATAGTAGTTGCATCATTGTTTACCGTTGTACATAGCCCGAGGTCCTCACTGAATTTTATCGTGCCTAACAATTAGGTCAATTCGGCCGAGTTAGGAACGATAAAATTCCGTGAATTTTATCGTTCCTAACTCGGCTGAATTGGCCTCATCCTTAGGCACGATAAAATAGAGGAGTAACTTAGAGCATGACAAATCACGGTATATTAGTATGGCAATTACCTTATACCTTGTCATCCTATGGAAAAAATTACGGCTGTGGCACTTGGGGATTTGTCCCACGGTCACGTGACGCGAACTGACCATTGGAAAACTGGGAGTCATACGTACACTGAATCATCGAGCCGACACCATCATCAGCGAACCGGACGAAAAAGTGACCGAAAATTCCTACATTGCATCTGCGCTCTCCAAATGTGGATATCCCCGATGGGCTTTTCAAAAAGTGAAAAACAAAAAGAACAACAAACCGAAAAAGGACAACCCCAACCGCGCTGTAACTAACATCACCATTCGTTTATTGGATGTTTATTCGACAGATTAACACTGACGACTGTGGCCTATCACCATGTATGAACGGTGCCTCCTGCGTGGACCTGGTCGAAGGTTACTGTTGTCATTGTGCTGTTGGTTGGACGGGGAAACAGTGTGATGTTGATATGATGGATTGTACGTCAACGTCTTGTCTGAACGGTGGTTCATGTGAGGATATAAGAAATGGATTCATCTGCCAGTTAGTTATTAGACATTACATAGAAAATCAATATTTTTTTATTATCACGAACTAAGTTGTAGAGTGGTTGCCTTGAGATCTCGTGGTCCCCGGTTCTAGCCTGGTCCGCAGAATAACTTGGTATTTTATTTTTCCCGTGTTACTGGAATTACGTATCTTGAGCAAGGAACTCTGATTGCCTTTACTAGTCCTGTGGATAAATTAAGCATCTTTGGACGAGGTAGCTTTCGCATGAATTCTGCAGGATTCTTATCATTGTCTTTGGGTCATGTATCTTGCCTGATGGTTTTCTCCAGGTTCTCCGGTTTCCAGACCCTCAGCTGTCTACTTTACTTCACTGGCATATCGATGGACCGCCATAACACTCCGTGTGATCGTATTGATTGAACGATTGATTGAACGATTGACTGAACGGTTGATTGAACGAGTGATTGGATGATTGATTTAACGATTGTTTGAACGATTGATAGAACAATTGATTGAACGATTGATAGAGCAATTGATTGAACGATTGACTGAACGAGTGATTGGATGATTGATTGAAAGATTGATAGAACAACTGATAGAACAATTGATTGAACGATTCATTTAATGATTGATCGAACGATTGAATGAACTATTGATCGAACGATTGAAGGAACGATTGATTGAACGATTGAAGGAACGATTGATCGAACGATTGATCGAACGATTGAAGGAACGATTGATCATACGATTGATCGAACGATTGATCCAACAATTGATCGAACGATTGATCGTACGATTGATCAAACGATTGATCCAACGATTGATCCAACGATTGATCCAACGATTGATGTCCACGAACCGCCACAGTCACACCACTCCGTGTGATTGCGTTCAGCAATGTAATAAAAACATCCGCTACTCTCTATTTCAGCTGTGCTCGAGGCTACACCGGGTTGAATTGTTCAGAGATTATCAACCATTGTCAGAGTCTACCGTGTATATTACACAGTGTGAAGTGTCTACCTAAACTCAATAATTACACATGTGTATGTGAAAAAGGTGAGAAAATAACATATTATTAAAACAAATAAATTGTAGTTTAATATACTCCCTAAGTTATACAAACCTTCAAATTTGTAGACGGTTATCTTCCTCAGTAGAGTGAAGTTCTAGTTCCCAGCGTAGTAACACTCCCGCCGAAGGGAAGTGATTTGCCGGCAATTACGCTGATTTTTCTATTGATTAATAATTTATCAATAACCAAGTAACCATGTATCGCTACCAATGCAATGTCTGAGTGTGAAAACAATGCTATGTATAGTGTGAACAAAAATTCAGTGTATGTGAAAAATGCGAGGGCATACCTCACTTTACAATGTAGCCAACTTGTGTGTATTACAACAATACCAGCATGGATTGTATGTCTATACTGTATTATGTACATTTATCTACCCAATATCTGTGTCAGGTTACGAAGGCTACAACTGCGAGATCGACATCAATGAGTGCGCATCATCACCGTGTCAAAACAACGGCACGTGCCACGACCGAATTGGGAGGTACGAGTGCAATTGTACCGAGGAGTTTATTGGTGAGAATTGCACGAAGCATTTTGATGACTGCGTCATACGTACAATGCCGTGCGCCAATGGTGGGTCGTGTGTCGATGGGTGGAGGAGTAGTAGCTGTCTGTGCCCCCCTCTGTACGCACCCCCTAACTGTGTTAAAGGTATGTGACTAAAACAGTAACGTATGGTACATGTGGGAGGGGTGGGGGTGGGGGGGGGGGGGGGGGGCAGGCGTCAGGTACCAACGAGGGGTCGGGTGTGGGGGGTTAAGGGGGGGTAGCTGTCTGTGTACCTAACTGGGTTAAAGGTTCGCCCCTTGTTTCTATTTGTATGAATCAGTAGTATTCTTTTGAAGATTTTTTGTGGCATTTTAGGTGCGGTTCAAAAATACGTTTTATATCGATTGCATCAAAATAAATGTAAACGACGATAAAAATAACTGTATTACGCGCATAGTTGTTTTGTATCGAATAATCACTTGATATTCAGCATAAAACACCTCAAGCGATCGTTTTATCAGCGCGCCGATTAGAATACAAACTAAAATATCTTTCTTCGGACTATAGTTTTACATATTGTAGCGTATGGTAATTTCACTGATATTTTACATCGTTCGGTTTCACTCAATTGTTTTGTTTTATTTTTTTGGCTGTCCATGATAATAATAGGGGAATATTTTAGAAACAATCTACTGTAACATTCAGCTACTTTGCTTGTGTATGCGTTGGACATTGGCGGCAACCCGTTAGGGCAGCGTTCCCTTGCTGTGAGCCACACATCTTGAATGTGGTCCAATTCCGCTACGTGTATATCAATTTATGATATGCAAACGAATATGCGCGTACTCAGCTTGTGGAGGTAACAATAGACAGCTTGTGGAGGCAACAAGAGAGAGAGCTTGTGGAGGCAACAAGAGAGAGCTTGTGGAGGCAACAAAGGACTGCTATATTTGTAAACATTGGTCTATAACAGAGGACATTTTTTCTTGAGTGGGATATGATCACATAGATCTAGAATGTGGAACATGTAATAATAATATAACAGAGCGCTTTTATTGTTATTATTATATACCATGTTCATTCACAGAAAAATCAGTGGACTTTGACCTGTTTTTCGCGGGAGTGAACGGCTCAAAAAGTGTGTCGCCCAACTTCGCTTTGGAACGTGGGACGGGTCTGTCTGTGTGTTTGTGGGTCAGGTTTGCTGGGAGGCATCATGGTGGCACCCTCTTTGTTCTCTATCACACAATGTTAGTTTAGTATTAACTAAAAAAATTATATTTACACTACCTAAAAGTTACATAGAGTTTCTGATGTCCATCGGGCATCATAGTCAGAGTGAAGAAGTTTACGACACAGCGTAGTAATATTAATGACTGGACGAGATGGGTGTCCGTTCCCTTGGCAGGAATATTTCTAGGCTACGCCGTGACATGAACTTCTTCACTCTGACGAAGATGTCGGATGGACATCGAAAACTTTAGGTTTTAATATAACTTTTAGATAGTGTGAATATATTTTTTTCAGTTAATGTTTAATCATACCTGATGAAATTATTGAGTTTAGTAGTTATTGTGATTTTATTCAAAAGAACAAATGACACAAGGTCCGCCGATAGCTATGAAGCAAGAAAAGATTCACTAGAAAACATGCTGGAGACAGATTTGTTACAGAATAAATTAGCTGTGAGCCTGGCCGACAATCCACTCCACACATAAGTGAATCCATTGAACAACATTGTTTTGGCCTTTTCCTGATTGCCACAAATGAATTCGCATCACAGCCAAGACTGAGGGGAGTCACCCACCTCATCCGTAAAAGGCCACCTTTGACCTCCCCCAAGGCGGCCGTAGATAGGTTTAACTGTAAATCATAACTTTTTTACATTTTTCTCCATATCAAATAACAATTGTTTAAAATTTCAGTGATGGCATAACCGACACGCCTCGCCTGACACTCAGTGACAGTTCAGTGACAGTCAAACACAGCGTGACACGGACATTTGGGTGGTCCCTGGCAGACGGGAAATGGCATCAAGTCTGTGTGGTGGTCACGGACAAGGACATCTTCAGTGTGTATAAAGATTCTCGGAAGATTGCTGGGGCGAGTTTACCGAATTTGAAACTCGAAGGACTGTTAGTAGTGTTTTTATACTATTGTGTTTTGCACTGGTACCTTATGTTTGGCACCAAAAATACCAATACAAGAATTCCATTCCATTCCAATAATAATAATGTAAGACGTTTTGGTCAGTAGACTGACTACGATCACTCAACGCGCGAAGCTATGAACAGGTACGGTCTAAAGTGGCTGAAAAGAGAAACCGGAATATCCAGAGAAAACCACCAGACGTGGGCAGGATTTTTCCATCCTCCATGACTCGAGGACAGTGAGAAGCTAGTAGAATTCATACGAAAGCTACTGAGTCCTCAGCTGCTCTATTTAGCCACTGAACTAGTGGAGGCCAACAGGGGTAAATTCCTTGACCAAGAGAATTACAGAAATACAGTGAAAATGTCACAAACATTTGCCATGACCCAGTCTTGAACCCGGGACCCCATGATCTGTAGGCGAGCACTCTAAAACTGACCTATACTGTTTCCTATTTGGGGACTATTGGTGCTGTGTGTGTTTATTATCGAGGCATGCTAATTTACACCCCGGCAAGAAAAACCCTAACCACTGGTAACAGCCCACACTGATCCTCAGCATCCCACGGTTTATCTTCGATGTCAGGAGCTCCGGAGTTGGTGAACCAAATTGGACCAAGTTAATGGAAAAAGGTTGTGTTTATAATAATATGGTTCTTGGGGTGCCGTGCTGCCACTGACGAACACCCAGGATGACCACTAAAGTCTGAAGACTTAATTCCAAGCGGGTGTCTTACACCAGCATGCTGGTACTCATTTGCTGATCTGTGTGAATAGGATGAAAGGCTGAGTTGGCCTAGGAGGTTGGTGGTCGATCGGCAGTCCCCCACCGACTTACTGGCTGAGTAACACAGGAAAACATGCCACACAAGATTGCTACGGCAGGGGATTGAACCCCGTACCTCTGGATCTTTAGTCGAGCACTCTACCCCTGAGCTACTGCCCACCTTGTATAGATATATATCTTCAGGCATTATGTAGTGTTGGGACAAGGCACAACTGACAACGAAGCCTTCTACGGAGACCTGAGCCAACTAAACCTGTACACCACGAAGCAATCATCTCAGACCATCATCTCCACCAACTGCACCCCCTCCAGCATTCCCCGTGGTGACGTCTCATTCTGGCAACAGTACGATATGACACTGGCGGGTAATGTGAGCAAGATTGAGCCTGGTATCTGTGGGAGGACGGACTGTGCACCGGGATATCGGGGCACGTTCTGTGACATCCTTATTGGTGAGGACTGAGGGTTATATTGTAACGTACTAGTAAAATAATGTGTGAATTTATATACCGCAAATTCACGGCTGTCACCGTAGCCGAAGACCTGTCAAATCGTTTCGATTCAGAGACTGGCGTGGTAACCACTACACCATTCAGTACTTACGAACTACAAAGCTTACATAGACCAAAACCTTGAATAGGCCTACTCAGCTGCAGTTCCTTACAATATATTGAATATTATAAGTACGATACTGGACTTACTGTTTACGTTCACTACGTTTCAAGCGCATCTTGCGCCGTTCGTCAGGTGAATGACGCGCCTACTACCGGCGACGTCACGGTAGAGCGGTTTTGATCACGTGATAGCAGACAACGAGGAATGCCGCGGATCGCCCGGTCCCATGTGTGAGACAACATAGACCTTAGGCACACCCTCTTGTTTAAAACGGGTTGTTCGACTCGTTCGTAGATAGCTTCGCGCACACCATGTTCATGCCATCGATTTTCTCGGTCTAGGATGGAGACGTCGTTCACGCTGATCTGATGCCCAGTCTGTTGTATGTGAGTGTAGACTGCAGAATCATATAGTCTACAC